>PVHP010008364.1:0-53491 GCA_004024765.1 Zapus hudsonius | reverse complement strand
GAAAGAAAAAGAAAGAAAGAAAGAAAGAAAGAAAGAAAGAAAGAAAGAAAGAAAGAAAGAGAGAGAGAGAGAAAAAAAGAAAGAGAGAGAGAAAGAAAGAAAGAGAGAGAGAGAGATGGAGGGAGGGACGGAGAGAAAGAGAGAGAGAAAGAAAGAAAAAGAAAGAAAGAAAGAAAGAAAGAAAGAAAGAAAGAAAGAAAGAAAGAGAGATGGAGGGAGGGAGGGAGGGAGGGAGAGAAAGAGAAAGAAAGAAAGAAAGAAAGAAAGAAAGAAAGAAAGAAAGAAAGAAAGAAAGAAAGAAAGAAAGAAAGAAAGAAAGAAAGAAAGAAAGAAAATAAGTAAGTCAGGCATTTACAAGCTGAGGACTCCTATTCACACATCAGACCCTGCCCTCTCTATGCCTCAGTGACTCAATTGGATGAGGCTTAGCTTCACATAACCAAACTCCCTTTTCTTGCTAAAATCATTTTAGGCCATATAGAAGTTGGTTCTTCTCACACATTGATACAGAGCCAAGGAACTCAGGTTTCTTCCATCTTCTGCCAGTGCCCTCCATGACTGCTCCTTCCCGGTCCAAGATGATTGCTGAGTGAACATTTACCCAATTGATGGCAACTGGAATAGGCCAGAGGTAATGTACACTAGAGAATTTCAGGGTATAGAATCAAGAGGACTTGGTGATTCACTATGGAATGAACTGGGGAACAGAGAGCTACCAGAAGAGACTTCTATGTAGCTGATATGAGAGCTGGAGGAATATTGTCCCCCCAACTTCTGAGACAAAGGACAATGATCCAATAGCCAGGAAGTGGCGATCAGAGAGTCACGGTGCTCATGAATTAGCATACCAACTATTTCAGAAACCCGTCTACCCCAGCCTGGTGCCCGGAAGCTATTAGGAGGAGGCTGGAAAGTGATTAAATCCAGCGACATTGTGCCCAGAGCCACCATCTTGAATTCCATGAGAACATTCGCCTTGTGATTTAGACTGTGTGTCTCTGGAGGATAGTGTTCCCAAATTACATGGCTTCAAACTTGTGACAGTAGGGAGTGCCAAGGATACATGTCAGGAACATGGAACACAACACAAAGAGGGCACATTGCTTGCTTATCCGCCAGGCATGCTGTGTGTAGAGAAGCGTTGGCATTTAAAATCCCAGCCCTATATAACACTGCCTGCATTCTCAACATGCCCCATGGTCTGGAGAATTGGGAAGCTAAACCTAGAGACCTCCTCCAAGGGAACCATGTCGCAAAAGGTAGGTTTGGTACAAGATGAGCAGAGATGTACTTCCAGAGCCCAGGCCACAGCCCAGGCCAGCATCATCTTTTCAAAGAGAGCCAAGAGAGTTGCTCATTCCTCTTGGCTTAGAATTGTACAGAGAATGAAAAACACATCCCAGGTCGCTAGGTAAGAATACACCTTGGTCAATGCTGTTTCCTTCCCCACGAACAATTCAACCAGAGGCAGTCCCATCTCTCAGTCCAGATGGCAAACTCCAGAAATAGCTCCATGTATCATGAGATCCTCCACCCTGTGGATCTGGCCTGTGTGTTATCCTGGGTCCTCGGGAGGAGAAAAAGTGGGTTTGGTGTGGGATGAATGGAACCCTAACTCCACCAAGAGTTGCTCATTCCTTCTGGCTTGCAGCTGTGCAGAGAAAGAAAAGTGCCAAACCACCTGGGTGCTTTATTCTCAAGCTCTTGACTTGATCAAGATGGAAAAAGGCAAAGTGCTCCCTGCTTGTCCCTGCCCTGGTTGGGGTGACCCTTTTCATTCATGGGGCCCCAGAGGCCATGCTTGTCCCAGGGGAAGGTAGCCATCACCCCATCTGTGTTCTCTCTTACAGGTAAGTCAGGTTCGAGCAGTCGGGAGGGCTCTGTCACGACACACTTGGCAGTGTGGGAGCAAATGCCGCCACAGTAAGACAACACTGATCGATTCATTGTATTTCAACTCTTCTGGGGTGGGTGTCTGTCAGTGCGTGGGCTTCTGTCCCATGGGAGATTGCTCCAGGTGTGGAAGAGGATGCCGAGCCTCGGGGAACCCTCGATGGCCTCTAGCCTCGGCTCGGGGAGACAGGGATGGCTGGTGGCCTCTGGGGACCTGGCCCTGATGTCCGTGCATGTGGCTTACACTGGGCTGCTTGCTCCAATGGACCACCATGGCCCTGAAGAGCCTCCTCCGGCAGCTTCGGGCGGCTGAGACCTGCTGGCATGGATGGAGGAATGCAGGGCATCTTCTGAGACGTCATCAGTCCTGCCTGAAAGCTCAGTGGCATGCAGCCTCAGCCGTTTCCAGACTCATGGCATCCCACCAGCCATGTCACCCATGCCAGATTCGATCCCCCACCCCATCACCTTGGTCCTACCCATCTCCTCACATCAAAGTACCAGCCAGTGGAAACGGGTTTTAAGATCCAGTTACCAGGGTGTGGGGAGCTCGGATTGAGGTAACATTTTAGGCTAGGTTTCCAAGTGACATTCAATTACTGGGGTTAAGATGTCAGTGGCCCATGAGGCAGCTGCTGGGAGTCCACAGAGCATCCTTTTGTGGCTCAGCCTCTCTCGGGGTTTCTGGGAACCGGGGTGAGACCACCCAGTCCCCACCTAGGCTCCTGCTTTGCCTTCTCGCTGACCCCAGGTTTGGGACCCTACCATGGTTAGAGCCATGGCTTGCCTGGAAGGGAGGGAAGGGAAGTTTCTGCCATGTGCTGTGCAAATTTATTTCCTCTGAATCTGCCATCACTATTCCCAGAGTGCTGGTGTGTACTGAGCACCTACTGTATGCACACAGTACAAGGAACATTATATGGGCAAAAGTGTCCCAGCTGCCCAGTGACGACTGTTCTCACTGGATGCACATGGGGCCACAAGGTGCTGTCACCAGCCCCCTATCCTGCCTTCCAAATGTCTGCATTTGTGGAACCTCAGGGAGAATTCTAGAGCCAGAGGTGAAGGACTACTATGTGCAAGCATCTGGCCTGATGCCTTTTCTCCTGTTGGCTCCTGAAGTCATACTATGACACACCACCGCTACAAACCCTTCTGAGATGTGAGCTATTTATAGATCTCTGACTCTCTAGGACAGAGTTCCTGCCTGCCTCTAGTGGGTGACATTTGTGTCCCCTCTTCCCCTCACCCTTTATTGGAAATATGATGAGAAGGAATTCAATGAATCCACAGAGGTCAGGGCTCAGGTCACAGCCGGCTGGGTGGGTGGCTGAGCGCCTCAAAGCCCCTGCATCCTGTACCTTCACCTCTCAGACCTGATCTGGGCTTGAGGTAAGCTGATGGTACAAATGATAGATACCTCCAGGCCCCGTTCCTCACCATTTCTCTCTACATAGACCACTGCACTTCTTTGAATGTCCCCTTCCTTGTCAGGAGACCATCAGTTCCTGGCAGGGGACCATCAGTACCAGGCAGGGGCCATGGCCTTTCTGTCCCCCTTGCAGATGTCCACTATGGAGAATGTGTGGAGTCTAGAGGAAGGGAGCCAATAGAGAAGGAAGGGTCAGATGACAAAGGACCTCAAGTGCCACCTGTCATTCTCTCTATAATCATCAACTGTTCACCTCCTGGTGTCAGGTTCTCTGCTGGGTTCAGGAATGTGGCAGTGTTGAATAGGGAATGTAGAGTCCATAGAGTCCTGCTGTCATGGAGTGTCCTTATGAAGGAAGCAAACAAGCTGTGGAAAACTTGGAATCTGAGCACATTTCTGAGGGAAAGGCCTAAGGCAGGGTCCAGAATGTGTTCAGAACTGAGGGGAAGGGACTGGGCTGAGGACAAGAAGGTCACTGTTACCTCCCATCCCAGAAGGAGGGCTGGTTGTATCTATGTCACCAGTACCCAGAGACTGCAGAGTAACCCAGGGGAGAAACGGTGGTTAGGCCAATGTTTGGGAGCAAGGTAGAGCGAGAACTCAAGACGCCTGAGGAATCGTGAAAGGAGGGCACTATCAACACAGAATAGTGCCTGCAAGCCCGGGGCCACTGGCTCTCTAAGGCCCCAGATCAGGTCTGTGACTTTAAGTCCTAGGCAATGACTTCTTACAGCGATGATAGTGAAGCTGGTACCCACAGCCAGGCCTCAAATGGGAGCAAAGAATCTGCAGTTCCTAGAAGCTGGCCCTAAAGACCTGAGCCAGCCTGAGTCAGGCATCCAACCTCTGTTGTAGAGCTCTTTCACTTGGGAGGAAGGGTGTAGTGCAGTAGCCTTTTCTGCTACAAAGAAGACTGCCATTTTGGTGTTTGACCCAAGGCTTCTCTACCAGCTCCATTGCCAGCGTGAACGTAGCACTCTTGTTGGTGAAGTGAAGGGAAGACTAGTAGTTCCCAAAGTGTGTGCTCTGCAGAACATTAGATCCCTGCTTGCTCGTGGAGAAATCACAGTTCTGTGGTTATGTTATGAAGGACTTTTTCCATTTCACAAACTGATCTCTGACAGGTTTTAAAAGCGGGGAGGGGGACTGAGATAGCTAAGTGGTTAAAGGCATTTATTTACAAAGCCCAATGGCCTGGGGTTTATTCCCCTAGTACCCACATAAAGCCAGATGTACAACATGATGCATGTATCTGGAGTTCATTTGCAATGGTAGGAGGCCCTGACATGCCCATTCTGTTTCTCTTTCTCTCTCTTTCTCTCTCTCTCTTCCTCTTTCTGTCTCTCAAATAAATAAAATATTTTTAAAAGCATGCAGAGAGGTTGGAGAGATGGTTCATCAGTTAAGGCACTTGCCTGCAAAGCCCAATGACCTTGAGTTTGACTCCCCAGTACCCACATAAAATGGATGCACAAGGTGGAGCATGCATCTGGAACTCATGCAGTGGCTGGAGGCTCTAGTGTGTCCATTCTTAACCTCTCCTCACTCTCTCTCTCTCTCTCTCCCTCTCCTTGAAAAAAATAAATAATTTTTTTAAAGCATGCATGACTTAAGATGCAAAAGTCAAAATATCTTGATCACATGATCAAAGAAAAGCAGAATGGCTATTAATTTAG
The DNA here is from genome assembly GCA_004024765.1 of Zapus hudsonius. NCBI lineage: Eukaryota > Metazoa > Chordata > Mammalia > Rodentia > Dipodidae > Zapus > Zapus hudsonius. The sequence goes on along the minus strand of PVHP010008364.1, from coordinate 48,490 downwards.
ACAGACTAGGTTTTAGAGGAAAGTTCTCAGGGATAAAGAGAAGCCTTACATTATGATAAAGGGTCAGTGCTCTGCTCCAGGCAGAAGAGTCATCAAGGAGTATGTGCCTACCAACAAAGCATCAAGATATGTGAAGCAGAAAATGACATAAATTCAAGGAGAAATGGATGAGCCCACTGTTATCATCCCTCGACCAGAAATGGCCCAGATCCAACAGGAAAAATGAGTGTGGACACAGTCGGAACCCAAGGGCTCGATCAGTCAGCTGGAGATAATTGACAACATTGGGCACTCATCCAACGGGAGCAGATTACACGTTCTTGGGAAACTCACATGGAACATACACAAGGATCCCATTCTGAGCTTTAAAGCACATCTTAACACATTTACAAGAATATAAATCATATCATGTCTGTTCCCAGACCAGACTGGAATAAAGCTAAGAATCAATAACAGACAGTGACCTAGAAGATTCCCAAGTGCTTGGAGATTAAACAACACTTTTCTAGCTAACACATGGGTCAAAAGAGAAATCTCCAGAGAATTTACAAATATTTTAACCTAATTTAAAATGTGTAGGGCACAACAAAAACAATGGTTAGGGGGAATATTATAACACCAAATATATAGATTAGAAAAAAGATCAATAATTTAAGTTCCTTCCTTAGGACAATAAAAAAAGAAGACAAAGGAGCAAAAGGAAATGAATTGCAAATATTAGATCATAAATTAATTAAACTGAAAACAAGAAGTCAAGTGGAGGAAATCAACTAAGCCAAAAGGAGATTCTTTGAAAAAAAAGTCAATAAAATCACTCGACTACTATCCAGGCTAGCTAAGAAAAAGAGAGAGAAGACATAAATGAATAACATCAGAAATGAAAAGATATAACTATAGATTCCACTATAGATTAAAAAGATAATGAAAATGTTATAAACAACTCTATGCCCACAAATTTGATAGACTGTATGAAATTGATTCCTTGAAAGACATGATATGCCGAAATTCATATAAGGAGAAATAGACTGTCTTAATTTACCCATATCTGTTGAGAAGTTGAAATAATAATAACCTTGTAAAACAGAAACACTAGGCCCAGATAGGTACACTTGTAAATTCTACCAATTATTCAAAGAGAAACCAATCTCTTCTAGTCTTTTCCATAAAGCAAAACTAGAGAAAATACTTCCTGGCTTATTTCATGAAGTCAGCATTACCTTAATATCAAAACCAGACATGCACATTGTCAGAAAAGAATATATACTATATATAATATATATTTATATATATATATATATATATATTATATATATCTTGGGAGCATAGATAATAAGATATTCATCATATGAATGAAACAACATATAAGAAATATATACCACAACAAAATGAGATTTATCCATAATATACAAGGCTGATTCAACTTTCAAAATTCATTAATGTATTCCATCATACCAACAGTTAAAGGAGAAAAATTATATCAATAGATGAAGAGAAGGCACTTGGAGTCAGCTACACACTGGAATGAACCTCCAAGCCAGGCACAGTTATGGAAGGAAGGGATTTATTGAAGTTATAGATCCAGGGGAAGTTCCATCGTGGTTAAAGAGAGTGGCCCCCCTTTCATAGGTTCACACAGAGAGAAACCATCATCAGCACCACACACCAGCAAAACAGCCAGGGGAAGGGGAGGAAGAGATTTCCTTGCCCTTTCTATAGCCTTAGGGCAAGGTCTTGCAGCTCTTTCCCAGACTTGTTGACTTCCTGAGTCTCTGGAATTTCCTTCCTGCACTGCCCTCCCAGGAAGGGATGTTTGTTTCTAGCCAATATGACTTCCTGAATCCCTTGAGCCTCTTTTCTCTCTTCAATTCAGAGGAAACCTGCTACCCAACACTCAACATGAATGTGGATTGGTAACAGGTTAGTTGTCAACAAAACTTAACCAATCACAGCACTAGACAAAAATTCAACATCCATTCATGATAACTAAGCAAACTAATAATAAATCAGGAACCACAAAGAGCTTCTTAGCCTGATAACACCTAGTCAAGGAAAACCTTACTAATGGATTAATGTTGAGAAGCTAGAAATCTTCCTGCTAAGATAAGCATTAAGGTAACAATGAGGGCTGGAGAGATTGCTCAGTGGTTAAAGTATTCACCTGCAAAGCCTAAGGACCTGAGTTTGACTCCCAGTACCCCCACATAAAGCTAGATGTACAAAGTGGTGCATGCATCTGGAGTTCATATGCAGAGGCTAGAGGCCCTAGTAGACCTATTCTCTGTCTCTCTGTCTCTGTCTCTGTCTCTGTCTCTCTCTCTCTCTCTCTCTCTCTCTCTCTCTGCTGGGCATGAAGACACATGCCTTTAATCCCAGCACTCAGGAAGCAGAGGTAGGAGGATCACTGTGAGTTTGAGACCAGCCTGAGACTATGTAGTGAATTCCAGGTCTGCCTGGGCTAAAGTGAGACCCTATCTCAACAAAACAAAAGGGGGTGGGGCTGGAGAGATTTCTCAGCAGTTAAGGCACTTGCCTGCAAACCCTAACAACCTGATTTGATTCCCCAGTACCCACGTAAAACCAGATGCACAAGGTGACGCATGCTTCTAATGCTCGTTTGCAGTGGCTGGCTACCCTGGTGCACCTATTCTCTCCCCCATCCCCTGCTCTCTGACTATCTGTTTGAAAATAAATTTTTAAAAACATTTTAAAAAGGAAATGAGAGTAACGAGCAGAAGAAACACCACCTTTGCTCACAGCAAACATGATCATCTTTGTCCAGAACCTGAAGGAAAGGCAAACTCGGGAACTATCAAGCCATGAGAACTAACAAGTCAAGGTCCTGAGCTCTATCATGAAAACACAAAAGACAATGAATGGGGAACACGTTACCGTCTATAGTAGCACTCTGGAAATCAAACAGTGTTAAGACTGGCAAAACATGTACGCTCTGATGAAACTATAAAACTCTGAAAAGTCGAAGTCAAAGAAGAATTAAACACACTAAGAGGAGTTTCCTGTTTGTGAGGATCTGATGTTATCAGAATGTGAATTCCTCACAACTTCATGAAGAGATAGATTCACTCTCATCCCTGAAAGTTATTTTGTGAATGTCAACAAACTTGTAAAGTTTTATGGACAGAAAAAGACCCAGAACACCCAACTCAGTATTAAAGAACAGAATCGGAAGACTGACCATACAAGGTCTCAATACTTACTTTAAAGTTAAAGTAATTAAGACACTGAGGTAGGACTGGGGAGATGGCTCAGGGGTTAAAAGCACTTGCTTGCAAAATCTGCCAGTATGGGTTCGATTCCCTAGTTCCCAAGTAAACCAGATGCCTAAATTGGCACATTTGTGCGGAGTTTGTTTGCTGTGGCAAGAAGCCCTGCATACACACACATTCTCTCTCTCTCTCTTTCTCTTTCATAAATAAATAAGAAATATATGTTTAGAAAGACACTGTGGTGATGGTGAAAAAAGACAAATAGATCAAGGGACAGAAGAGAGCATCCAGAAACCAATCTGTGTAAATATTGCCAAGGAGCCATGGGTGACCAAGAGTCTTCAAACAACTAGACATGCACATGCAGAAAAATAAATCAAGACACAAACTTCACAAAATTTAACTCAAATGTATCACAGATTGAAATGTAAAATGCAAATTCAATGTCTCCTAGAGGATAACCTAGGAGAAAATATGGGTAACCCTGGGTACGACAATGCTCTCTCAGTACATCAAAGGTAAACTCCATGAAAGAAATAATTTATAAGTGGGACTTCATTAAAATTTAAAAACTTCTGAGAAAATACAAAGAGGATGAGCAGATGAAACAGACTGGGAAAAATATTTGCAAAACAAATCTGTTAAAGAACTGTCTCCCAAATTATGCACAGAACTTTTTACATGAAACAGTAAGAAAATGAACAGCTTAATTCAAACATGAACAAAAGATCTATATACGTAACCAAAGAGGATATTCGGGGGCTGGAAAGATGGCTCAGTGGTCAAAAGCTCTTGCTTGCAAAGCCTGACATCCCAAGTTCAAATCCCCAGTTCCCATGTAAAGCCAGATACATAAAGTGACTCCTACATCTGGAGTTCATTTGCAGTGGCAAGAGACCCTAATGTGTGTTCACCCCCCCCCCTCTCTCCTTGGAAGTAAATAAATAAATGAGGATACACAGATGGCAAGTAAGTGTGTGAAAACATTTTCATATGTCACTAAAGGAGTAAAAATTAAAGCAACTATGAGCCAGCACCACCAAGCTCTTAGGATACCTGAAATGCTGCCCATGCCATATTCTGTGAGGACTTAGAACAGGAGGACTTCCTAGTCATCAATGGTGGAGCTGCTGAACTCTGCTGTCATTCTGGAGGACAGTTTGGCTATTTTCTACAAAACGAAACATATCTTCCCTTGCAACCCAGCATTCCTGTTCCTTGGTACTTACCCAAATTTTTAAAAATCTAATTCTGCCTCAGCCATACATAAACAAAATCTGACTGTGAATGCCTGTCATGGCTTTATTCATAACTGCAAACCCCTGGAAGTAAACTTTACATCCCACCAACTCGACTTGTAAGTTGGATTTTGTCAAAGTTTTCAACTTCTGTTTCAAAAGCATTATGAATAAAAAGGAAAGGCAGAAGGTGAGAGAAAATATTTCCAGAGCACAAGCACAGACCTGATAAGAATGTGGGTCTGAACTATATAGAGAAACCATCATTATTTCCCACTAAGTTAGAAGGACCGGCTCAAGGAACACGTGTCGATGGGTGCTTCTGGATGCAAAGGAATTTAGATCGGGATATTCAGGACCTGTAACAGGGAGAAGAGGTGAGTAGGAGTCCATCTTTAATGATATATTTGAAGAATAGAACAGCTTGGGTTATTCATACCCCTCGGGATAACCATGGAAGGGGTTGCAGGGAGCTCACGTCTCAGTCTCAGGACAGGAGATTCTAATATAGTCAAAGCAGTGGAGACAAAGATGGTTCATTTGTAGAGCCCGTGAGTGCCAGTCACTGGAGGGACTCAAATACAGCCAAGGTTTGGACTGGACCATGTTGAATTCTATTCCTGTCCTGAGATCTGTTCCCTCAGGGGAAGGGACATTTTGAATATCATCCTGGGCTGGAGAGACAGCTCAGCAGCCTCCAGAGCCTAAGGACCCAGATTCAATTCCCCAGTACCCACATGAGCCAGATGCAAAAAGTGGGCCATGCATCTGGAGTTCATTTGCAATGGCTGGAGGCTCTAGCATACCCATCCTCTCCCCCCTCTCTGTCTGGATCTCTCTACTTAGAAATAAAATAAAATAAATATATTTCTGTGAGTTTTTCCTCTTCAACCACATATAGTCTTAGGACCAGACAAATAGCCTAAGGTATTAACCCAGAAAGAATGCCAAATGCTTACATCTGCCCCCACTCCAGTATTCTCTCGCCTTATCAACCCCATCCTGTCCTTACCTCTACTCCTTAGCAAAAGCCGTCTGGCTGACATTTCAACCATCTCTGAGCCTTCACCATCTATAATCTTCTACCTGCCCCCCGCTGATTTTTTTCCTTTTATGTCTCCTTCCTGGACATTACTTATTCTTTACTTTTAAATATTTGCTTCCGTAAAAAAAAAAAAAACAAATGAACACCGGGGACAGATTTATAAAGAATGTTCCTGGAGAGGCGGTGGATTAATTATTCAGCACTTTCTCCCTTTGTAACTATTTATTGTCTCATATGCATTTATATGGTACCTATCACTACAGATCTCGCTCCATGCTAGAGACATAATTTCCAAGGACTGACTACTTGTCTAAGATGCATATACAGTATTGCAGTCCTATTTTATTCCTGACTGTAACGGCACGTGCCATTGTTGGGTAATTGTGTTCATGTTTTTAAATGTGAAAAATAATCAAATATAACTTGAAAGAGATTGTACAGTAATTCAAGGAGATATTAAACCACCAGGAAGTTAGTGGGCAAATAAATAGGCGTTTGTGGCTGTCAGGGTGAGCGATGGGGAGCTGGCTGGTGATGGGGGAGGAGGAGAGAAATCAGGACACAAAGAACAGTGCACAGCTCTGCAGCCCAGCGTTGGGTGGGAAAGGGGGGCTTCTGGGGCCAAGAGTAGGAGATCTACCACTCCTGGGTCTCATCTGAGGTAGCCGGAAACTAGAGAAAGGGGCCCATTTCTGGTGGAAAGCAGAGGGCTGGAGAAGAGAAACTAAAGGCTTTCATGTGTGCTTGCTGAAGCAAGCTTGATGTCGGACTCGAGGATACCTGATGGATGAGTGAGGGACTTACACGCCTACAGCCTGGCCTGCTGAGTATGTTAGGGCCCTGCATACTCAGCTTTGCATCACTAAAGCAATTCCATAGAAAGACCCATTCTGAGGCTAGGGAGATAGCTCAGTGGTTAAGGCAATTGAGTCCCTTTATAGTGGCAAGAGGCCCTGGCATAGCCATTCTCTCTCTCCCTCTTTCTGTCTCCCCCCTCTCATAAGCAGAATAAGATATTTAAAAAAGAAAGTCTGATTCTGTTGTTCCATTTTACAGGTGGGAAAACTGGAGGTCAGATTGGTTAAGTCACGTTCAGATCTTCTCCTGACATCACTAGGTACCACTTCACAATTTGTCACCTGTCACAATTTTCACTAAATATGAGTCAGGAGAGAATGTTTCTGAGCAAAGAAGACACTAGTCTGAGAGCCCCATGGGAGACCCTTTCACCCATTAATACATCTGCTATGAAGACCCGAGGGGGGTCCCTTTACTTTCTTCTGCATCCTTGCATAAGTCTGTCTGCCCCTCAGGTCCCTCTTAAAGCCCCTTCGTACACCCTTTCCCCGGTGCCATGCTTTGCTCTGTCCTGCCTCCTTCAGGAAGGCTGCCCTGGGCCCTGAAGCCTCTCTGAGGTACCTTTTCCAGGGCTCATCTACCATGGATACCATTAATCTGTTTGTTGAATGTTGATGAGCATCCCCTGTGTGCCAGACACTGTTCTTCGGCTCTGTGGGTGACATCCCAAAGGGCAAAAGACAGCTAAAACTCTGAAAGGACTCACATTCCAGTCATGCCCACAGAGAGGCAATATAAATTCATTGTATAAACAGTACTACTCTAGTCATAATAAAATTTTTCCGTACATTGATGTTGAGTATCCATTAGAAAGGGGGAAGATTAGTTGAATCTGGGTCATTACAGTGGGAAATTCATATATATAATCATTTACTCATGAATATTAATGCATTTAATGAGGGTAAAACATATTACTTAAAACAAAGTATTCTTTCCAGCTACTGGTGGGTTTCCTCATTACTCTTTTCCATGCAGATGTTATTCATTATTCACCTGTATACCAAGCATCTGGACACAGCTCCAGTCCACTTATGGCTAAACTAGGTGAGCTGTATGGGGGTTCAGAAATTGGAATGGTCACTAATTTCAATAGTGGTCTAGGATTGGTGGCTTCACCTTTATGTCTATGACTTGTATGAACACTATCTGGTGAGTGGTGCGGGTGGAAACTTCTCTTGTTTCCTGGAACGGAGTAAGGTAGCATGAAGGCAATGTTAGGCGATGTCATCTCTGCCTGCTTCTGAACTCTGTTTATAATGTGCTCTTAAAGTCATGAGTTTGGAATAGGCGGGTCTGAAATTCGGAACAATTTGAAAATGAGCTGAGATCAAGCTTGCATCATTGCTACTAAGAAAAAATAAGAATCTATAAATTTGCTGGATTAAAAAATATATCAAATTGGGCTGGAGATATGTCTCAGCGGTGAAGGCACTTGCCTCCAGTGCCTAAGGCCCCGGGTTCAATTCCCCAGGACCCACATAGGCCAGATCTACAAGGTGGTAGCCTTGGTGCGCTCTCTCTCTCTCTCTCTCTCTCTCTCTCTCTCTCTCTCTCTCTCATCTCTATCTCCTGTATCTCTCTGCTTGAAAATGAATAAACAAGATATTAAAAAAAATTTTAAATATATATATATATATCAAATAATAAGATTGAGGTGGGGGCTAGGGAGATGGCTCAGTGGGAAAGAGTGTTACCACCCAAGCCAGAGGGCCTGAGAGCACCCACATAAAAGATCAAGCACATCTGTAACCCCGGTTCTGAGGGGAGGGACAGAGACTAGAAAATCTCTGGGGTTTACTGACCAAAAACAACAGCTGTGAGTTCAGTGAGAGAAATTCCATCTCAAGGAAACACGCAGAGAGCAGTGAAGACACTGGGCATTCTTCTCTAGTCTCTGCATGTGTACCCACAGGGCATGTGTATCTGCACACACGTGTATACACCAGACACACACACACACACACACACACACACCAATAATAGTAATTATGAGTTTGATAACTGCAACCAACGCATAAAAAATTGAGTATAGCTGAATTCCCCTTGAAATCTTTTAAAGCATCCTTATAATATAATTTATGTAAATAAACCAACTCAAAATACATCCAACCAAACCATTTTCCCCTACCATTAGCAAACGTTTCCCTTCTTGAATTGCATATTAACTGGCATTAGAAATGTCTTTGGGACCATGTCATACAGAAATGTCATATGCTCAGCTCATGTCCATGTTAATATGAAGGCTGCACTGGGCCTAGTGAGGCACTCGTGATGGCCACAGCAAAGCAGGCCATCACTCCACAGCCTAGCTTTAGATGACAAAACCCAGTTTCTTCACATGACCATTTTACTCTGGTTACACTTGCACACAACCAACCAACTCTGAAGAGGTCCACAACTGGCTAGCCGAAATTCTGATCCCACCTGCAGGTCCTACAGGTGCGGATCTGCAGCTGACATCTCCCCTAGCTTCAGGCTGCCCAGCCTGGCCTGGCCTCACCTTGATGAGCCAGAGGACAGAAAGACTTGGCTTTCCACATGACTATAGGCATAAGAGCTTCTGTTCTGCTTAGGGAAGCTTCATTCGCCCAACTGCAGCACAGTGTGATTTCCAGGGTCCTGCTCAGGGAGGAAATCTTATTCCAGAAGCACAACCCTCCCGGATCAATCAGGTATCTTGCTCATTGACCAATGGTTTTGCCACACAGCAGGAAACTTAAAAAGATCTGTAGATGTTTGCTACAATCGTTCTAGAAAGGACTTAAGAACCAGAATGGGTGCTGGACATGAGATGTGGGAAAGAGGAGGAGTTCTAGGACTGATGTTCCTCATTATATAAGAGCTCTGACCTTGACCATCCCTAAGAGGACTCTTCAGGTCACCAGGAACCTAGTAGTAGGTAACAGGCTGGGTCCTGTGATGAACTTCTGTCCATTCTCTCAGAAGACATCTCAGTGCACACATCAATGCATACAAGAGATAGACTAGAACCTGGGATCGGCCATGTCTGCTTGCAATCTTAGCACTTGGGAGATCACGTGTTCCAAGCCAGCCTGTGTTAAATAAGGAGCGCCTATCTCTAGCCCCTCCCACCACCCCACCATCCCCAGCTGAGCTCCTCTCTGTCAGGAGGGTCCAAGGAGATTCTCTAAGTTTATTGTCTAGGTATTGCTATAGCATTTGGGGGCTCCAAGAGGCTGTGGCTAAAGCCACTAGTCCTCTTTATGAGAAAAGATCAAGCCTGGAACCTGTATCTGAATTACTTTTCTCATTGCTGTGACTTTCAAATAGCTGACAAGAAGCAATTTACAAAAAGAGGAAGGGTTTGTTTGGGTTCATGGTTTGGGGTGGTAGAGTCTATCCTGACAGGAAGGCATGGTGGTAGGAGTGTGAGTGTGAGGTGTTCCTAATCAGGAAGCAGAGAGAGATGAACGAACGCTGGTGCTCAGCTTATGTTCTCCTTTCCCCCCTTCTTACGCATTCAGTCCAGGTTCCCAGCCTGTGGGATTGTACTACCCACATTGGGGTGCATTCTCCCTCCTCAGTTAAATCTCTCGAGAAACACCCTTACAGACAAACCCATAGGTGTGTCTCCTAGGTGAGTCGGATCCAGGCAGGTGGTAATTAACCATCACCAAGGGCCTAGCACTCTTTCATTGTGTCCTATTGGTCAGAGTGGTCATAAACAACAGCCCAGATTCAAGAGGGGCTCAACCTAAGAGTTTGTGACCACCTTGATGTCACCATGGGGACAGTGGCAGCATGTTGGAGGAAGTCCAACAGCAGCAGGTAGGACAGCAGCAGGATCCTCCATGCTCCGCTACTCTGCAAGTCACGACTATATCCTCACCACCACCACCACTCAGACCACTTCAGTCTCCAGTTTTGTAAAGTCGCCTCCTGATGGTGTCAAGGTCCCAGGCAGCTCTCCTAGAACTGAGGCATTTGAAACTCATCCAACCCAACACACACTGCTAAGAGGTTTACCATCCTCCATTCAGGGCTGGCCACTCTGTGTCTTTTGTCCCATCTGGGAAGCATTCTGTTGGAAAGGCTGCCTGGGCCCACAGCACAGCAACCCCACACTCTGTGTTGCCAATTTCCTTAGAGACCTGCACAGCTTTCTCATGGGATCCTGGGAAGCCTGTTTTCCTCTCCCCTTCCTTAAGCACTGCCTCTCTCTCTCTCTCTCTCTCTCTCTCTCTCTCTCTCTCTCTCTCTCTCTCTCTCTCTCCACTCTTTCTCAGGGAAGGTGATACAGTCCTCTCACTTGCTCTTCCTATACTGAAGTATTTTGTCTCAGTCCCATCTCATTTTCTGGTTCTGGATTCTAGAAATTCTGAAAAGAAAACCCAGGCACATCTGCTGGCGCTTGTGTATTCTTCCCATCATGCTCCCCTCCAGCCACCACCTGAGATACTCTCTTTTGAACTGGGGCGAGTGAAGAAGGGTGTTATAGTCAGCTTTCAAGTTGCTGCAGAGAAGAACTCACCCAAATGCAGCTTGATGGGAGGAATGAGTTTATTTTGGCTTACAGATTCCAGGGGAAGCTCCATCATGGCAGGGGAAATCACAGCTTGAACAGAGGGTAGACATCACCTCCAACACAGCACAGCAGACAGTGGCAGGAAGGTGTACCAAACACTGGCAAGGGGAAGCTGGCTATAACCCCCATAAGCCCACCATAGCTCCAACAAGTTTCTAATACCCACACTGCCATCAGCTGGGGATCAATCATTTAGAACACGTTCTCTTGTGGGGGACACCTGGATCACACCATGACAAAGGGGAAACCATGGTAGCAGAAATGGTGGTGATTATAGCAGTCAGGGTAAGAGGAGGAATTTCCCAGATAAGCCACAGAAATGAGTTTTATGATAAGGCTGTGTACATGAGCGAGGAAAGAATTAAGAGAGTGTGGAAAGAGGATAAGAAGCCCCAGGACTAACAATAGCAGGAAGCTATAGCCATCCTGACCCAGGAGGGCAGAACCCAGAGAGACCTGCTGCTGCAGGCCGGGGATGCCCAGCAAAGGCTGGATTCTTCTGCAGAAGAATGCACCTGCTGCGGACAATCCATAACCCAACAGGGAGGGGACTGGAGAATGCATTTCCTGCCAGCTTCTCTCTGGACTTCCTGGGGGATACATTCTCTTAAAAGTCAAGAGGTCACTGGAGCCTGGAAACTCAGTGAAGCCAAGAACTGGCAGGAACTTAGCAGCCATCTAAGTCTGCGATTCCAGAACTCATGGGGCCCCTGCTTCACAGGTCCAGCATCAAAAGTGTTGGAACACATCGTGAGGATGTGAAAGGAACGTTATTTCTAGTCTTTTTCAAAGAGCGTTATGCTTCATGCAACTGTGCATTTAACCCTTCCCTACTGCGGGCTGGCCTTCCACCATCACTTGCTTTTATTTAAATTTTTAATTTATTATTATTATTATCATTATCATTCATTATCATTATTATTGGTTTTTCTAGGTAGGGTTTTGCTCTAGCCCAGGCTGACCTGGAATTCACTCTATAGTCTCAAGGTGACTTTGAACTCATGGAGATTCTCCTACCTCTGCCTCCCAAGTGCTGGGATTAAAGGTGTGCGCCACCACGCCTGGCCTACCACTTGCTTTTTAACTAAATGAAGATAGGAAGTGACGTAAGAGCTTCTAGTAAGCCACATGTTGTCATTGGGCTTTCATAGCATTTATTTTCTTCATGTTTGTAATGAGCTTTTCTTTATGACAATTGCATGTCAGGAACTCTATGAGAAACACACATCCCAAGTTGGGACGTCTCCTGACATGGGTGGGAGGAGGTGTCAGTGGACCCAAGGGAATGTGTAGGACCTGGAACTTACATGAATACCATGCATGTTCACTAAGTAAATGAATACAGAGGAAAAGCACATCTGAATTCCCACGGTGCAGAAAGCATTGTTTACACCTTCAGAGGAATGCTCTCTTCCCTTTCTCCTTTCTCTTGTCTTCAAAACTTTATCCAGGTGAGGACAGCGAAGACCTAATGCCCACAGCTCAGGAACATTGTGCCTTTTATCCAGAACTGGCTGTGAACAAGGCTCCACACCTTTGATGACTTGTGTTTTCATCTCTCAGAACTTTGACCTTGAGAGAGACTTTTTCCTATTTGAATGACTTCCATTTTATCCCTCTGCACTGTTCATCTCTTGGTGGTCCCCTGGATGTTTATTCTTGTCCCCTGGGAGCTTCTGAGATTAGGATGATCATAACTTGCATCTATTGCTTACTCCTGGCTGTTTGTCTGTTTCCTCCATCACACGAGTGCATTTCATCCCCTCTGTGAGCCGCCCAAGTGGTTACAAGCAAATAAGCTTATCTCTGGATGTCTCTTCCCATGAAAACATGGGAACATCGCTGACTTGAAGGACTACTGAATTCTAAGCTCAAATGTCAATGTGAGTCGTGGAGATAGATAAATACAGCCTTCGGAATTTCGGACACAGTCCAAAACTGCTGGCTGTAACACCATGTTTCTGAAATTCAATCATGTTTCTCATCGATTTCCATTTTGCAACTGAAAGTCTTTGCCCTCAAGGCAAAATAAAAGCCACACCAAAGAAAATGGAAAATTCCCCAACCCCCTTAATATTTTAGAAGGGTTTTTATACAAAATACTCATTTGTCTGCTTAAAGTAAACTCCACTGTGGTGCCAGTCAGGTTCAGGCCATAGCACTTTTGATTTATGGCTTCTGGAAAGAGAGCTCAGTTAATGAGATTTCCACTTCCATTCATTCTGGATTAGGTAGGTCAAGGGGAGAGAAGGAGGCCAGTGCCTAGTGCATGCCTCTGCCCCAGGGCTCCTGTCCCACACATATGTAGATTTTAAAGCCTGTGATCACCATCTTTCTAGGCTACAGACACCAAAGAAGGGAGAGAGGAGACAGACAGCACCGCCCATCCACACACAGATTCCTCCTCAAATGGACCCCTGAGTCCTGCTAAAGTGGAGCCCCATGCTCCTCACCCGCCCTCCTCCACCAATATTGGGCTTCCCTTGCCCCATCTTTATTGTGTGCTCTGGAGGGCGCATAGAGAACAGACACTTAGCTCAGGAACCCAGTGAGATGAACATGGAGAGATTCAGGTCCGATGGAGGGTTTGCATGGGGATGTCTCGATGTTTGCTGGGAGCTTTGTTTAGGAACCTGTTTGGTGAGACAAAAGCCAAGCATCTGAAATGATGTAAAACACCCAGATAGAGACAGTGTCATGACTCATAACGATATGGCCTTGGAGCTGGGGGAAGAGGTCAGATAAGGCTAGAGTTGCATATTTGGGGTCATCTATGCTATGAAGCATGTTGTGATGCCCACGTATGGGTCTTGTGTGTGATGTGTGGGCATGTTTCACTGTGCTGTGTGTCTTTGCACACGGGATCCACAGCGGGCACTTATCCACATGTGTACACTGATACATATGACTTACAATGTCACATCCACTGCAACTTCCTGTCTGTCCTAGGCCCAGATACATCTGTAAAATAAGGAAATATTGAATGGAATTTATGATCCAAGAGTCTAGGAGTTGGAGAATCATGCGGATGGGATCATCCATGGCTTATTTAGGTGGGCAGAAGTGGAGAGGGGAAGATGGTATGCTATGTGGGTGGATGTGGGCATCATCAGCTTCCTTCCCTAACTTGACAGAAGACTTTGCTGAGCTCTGGGATAGGCAAGAGTCTGTCAAAAAAAACCACATCAGTTACTGGCCTCTTAAGCTCATACCTTTTTCATCTCCTTATACTTCAGCAGAAAGGGGTATATTTCACATCTATTCACTATTTTGTTAATTCATCACAAAGTTTCATTGTGAACCTACAAGCATACTGAATGCCTACACCATGATGAATGCCATTGGACTGCAAGCTGTATCAGACACCTGCTTCCACTTCCTGAGTCTCCTCTCCATGTGTATGACACACCATAGAACCTTCCTGACAACAATAGTGCACACTCTCATCTCTGGATCTGGCTGCAGACAACAGCAGAATTAGGAACAATATTGTCCATCCCCCTCCGAAAGCCTTTCCCTATCTCATAAGATAGGCACAGATTTCTCTGAACCCCACAGTTCTCATTTTCTGTATTATGCTAGCTGGTTACCACTCATCTTCCATTTGCACACTGAGGCCTTGGCAGGCAGAGTCTGGGTGTTGTTCATTTCTTACTCCAGGATCTAATGATCTCCTGGTGCTCGCTTGTTCAGAACTTTTGTTGGGTATCTGCTACATGCTAGACATTGAGGATGAGCCACACGGGTCAGGTTCATGTAGCTCATGATTTAATGATGGTGCAAGGCAAGAAGGAAAAATAAACACATCAACTATAACATCTCATAGGCTTAAGAAAAGTAAGGCAGTGGCCAGAGAACATGGGCATGTAGATATTTTAGACAAGGTGGTTCAGGATGACTCTTTGAGCAGTGGCTCAAACACATAGAACATCCTTAGGAAAATTGAGTCACTCAAGTTAGGATGAGTCAGCTCTTAGATGTTACAATAAAATACCAAGGCGAATAATTTACAAAGGTAGCAGGGGTATTTTTGATTCACAGTTCTGGAGGTTCCAGTCAGAATTAAGGTGGCCCTGGCACTAGGGGCCTCTGGCCAGGGCTACATATCATGGTAGAGCAAGTGACGAAGCAAACCACGTGTATCCAAGCAGAAGAGAATGAGACCAGGGTCCAGTCAACTCCTTCAAGAGTAAGCCCTCAGTGACCTAGGACCTTCTATTTGATAGTCTCTCAAAGACTCCACCCCCTCCTAGTAATGCCACCCTGGAGACCAAGCCTTAATACATGGACCTATGAGGGGTATTCATCTGACCATAGCACAGAGATTGTCACTGAATGAAACCTCTGACCCATCCTTTCTTCCAATTTACGTTATTCCAAGTCACAGGCATAAGGCTTGAGAGGCTCCAGCATAGGCTTTAATTAACCTGTGAAGCAAAGGGAATGGAAGCCCAGAGCCCAGAAGCCTTTCTGCAAAAGCTCCATGGCTCAGATAATAAAATGGTACTTTCATTCTCATTAATGGGGCAATTGATTTAAGGACCAGACCCAGTGGATTATTGATCAGTGTTAATCATTAGAAAATGCCGAGTTAATGAATCTAACTGCCATGAGGCCCCTGTGGGACTTGAGGAAAGCAAGTTAGATACAATAACCTTGTCACCTTCCAGGCCATCAAGCAGACCTGTGTGCAGAAATCTGGGCCACTCTGGAAGCAAAAAGGGGGGAAGGGCAAGGTAGCAGCAGGCTGGCTGAGCAGAGCCAGAGAAACCATCCCAAGCCTTTGAAGTCTGCCTCAGCTTCTCCTAACATCTCAAATAAACTTCATGTTAGAATAGTTTTCTGCAAAGGAAATACAGCATTCCCATTCATTGCACACCCAGTCTAGGTAAGCATTTTCCATATTATTATTAATTTTTTTATTTAGTGTCTTTTTTTCTATTCCCAGACACCACAAACACTCCTCATGTCTTCTTAGGCACCTTCTGGCTATGAAAGTTTTTTGGCTTTTGTTACAGTTACCCTCTTCCTTCCTTCCTTCCTTTCTTTGCAGAGAGAATGGGCACACCAGGGCCTCTAGCCACTGCAAATGAACTCCATATGCATGTGCCACTTTGTGCATCTGGCTTTATGTGGATACTGAGGAATTGAACCCAGGTCATTAGGCTCTACAGGCACTTGCCTTAACCACTGAGAAATCTTTCTAGCTCCACTGATAGGTTTTTAAATAAATTTTATTTATGTGTGCATGCAGATGTATGGGCACATCAGGGTCTCTTCAAATGCATGTGCCACTTTATATCCAGCTTTCCATGGGGAATCAAACCTGGGCCAGCAAACACCTTTAACCACTGAGCAATCTCCCCCTGATAGTTTTAAGGAGATACTCTGCAGATGTTTGGTGATGGTGTTTTTGATCACTAGTTTTACAGTAGATTTTTTAAGGTGTCCAGAAATCTGGTTTTTTTTAGCATGTATTGAGTGTACATATTTTTTATTTAGTGGGCTTCACTCTGATATTTTAATATATGCATCTGGTGTGCACTGATCAAGTCCAACCTCCTTTTATCCACCTCTGTCCTTCCCATGCCCTCCATGCCCTTCCCAACCTCCTGCTATTACTAGTCTACATTTTGATCTTCTACATATGAAAGAGAATATATATGGACCTTTCTTTCAGTGTCTAGCTCATTTCACTCAACATAATGTCCTCCGCTTCCCTTTATTTTACTGAAAATGACAGGACTGCATTCTTCTTTAGGGCTGAATATTATTCCTGTGTGTGTTACATTGTATCTACTGACTCTCTGCTGGGTGGCTAGAATGATCCCATCACATGACTTTTGTAAATAACCATGAACTAAACATGAGCACACAGGGTTCTCTTTTTTCAGCTAAGTTCATTTCATTTTGATGTATGACCACAAGGGATTCTTCAGATGATTTGTAGAATGTTCCTCCATCAGATTTTATCTGAAATATTCTTCCTGACTAGACTTTGGTGCTGTAAGGAAGACCACAGAGGCCAAGTGCCATTCATATCACATCACCCTGTCAGCATGTGGGTGGTTATCTAGTATCCCTGGCTGAGAGACATGTGTCCAGTTTCCCAATGGAAAGTTGTCCTCCCTCCAATTAGCACACCTTCATCTTTAGAAGGAAGTTTCTATGCTTGACTCACTCTTAGGAGAAGGAAGTCATAGCCCTCTTTTTGAGGGCAGAGTTTCTATATAAACTGTTTGGGATTCCATAGGAGTAGTTGGTCTATATTAGTGAGGGCTCATGGATATTTACATTCATTCCATGGGTTATGATATAGAATTATTTTACTTATTTTCTTTTTTATGGGTCAAAATTATTCCACTTTGGGCTATTGGTAACTCATTCCATTTGTGCTGTCTCTGAAGTGTGTGTGTGTGTGTGCATGAGTGTGTGTGCGTGAGTGTGTGTGTGTGTGTGTGTGTGTGTGTGTGTGTGGTCTGGACAAGTCCTTACTTTTCTGTGCTACACAATGCGGTCAGCTCATTTGTATCTTTCCCTTCTATCTCTGGGGTCAGCCATCTCTCTAAGAACCCAGTCAGTTCCATTTATTGAAAAATCCTGTATTAATTTTCCTCATAGCCTGTTACTTGGTTGTGCTTTCTTGATGAGTATGAAACTAAGTTGTGCTCATTATAGAAATTTAGCAAATATATGAAAGAAGAAGAATGAAATGAAGCTGGGGGAGGGGTGATGCTTGACTTTAATCTCAGCACTCCGGAGGCACAGGTAGGAGGATTGCTGTGAGTTCAAGGCCACCCTGAGACTACATAATGAATTCCAGGTCAGCCTGGGCTAGAGCAAGACCAATGAAAGACCAATGAAAGACAAATGAAAATGAGTATTTCTTCTAACCCAAGAGGCAGAAAACACCACCATAAGCATCTTTTAGGGCATCTCCCCAGGTCCTTTGTGAGGTGCTGGTTCTTGAGATGTCCATGTGTTTTCACGTTCCATGGCTTCCAGACCCAGGGACACCCCAAGGAGTGGGTTAGTCAGCCCTTTGCCCCAGCAGAGGCAGGAGAGGAGTCATTGGGGCCTTGCTGGCCCTGTCTTTCTGGATTCTCCCCTCTGCTTAAACACAGACCCAAGGTGCCAAGAATCAAGGCATGCCTTCCAACAGACTCTGAGGAGGTGGACATCCTTCCTTGTTTGTAACATGGAAATACAATAGTTGCCATGGCTTTCCTTGTCACTAAAGGGTAAATGAAGTCATATGGACAGCTGCTTAAAAGGGGACATAGCAAGTGGAAGCCGTTTTATAATAATTATAATTATTACTAATAGCCAAAAAAACCACAAATACGTAATGACTGAAGCCCAAGCTTATCTGGAAGGGGTTCATTTCTCAGTCAAACTGTACCCTCCAGGAATGCTTCATGAAGCTGACCTGGTCTTTCCAAAGAAGTTGGCTGCTGCGCTATGTGGGGACCTATTTCTCCCAGGAGAAGAGGGCTCCCAGGGCTGAGCTGGCATTGCTCTCTTGTTGGGAACAAGGGCTGTAGAGCCAGGCTGCACAGGTCCAGACCCAGCGCTGGCATTACCCTCCAGCCACCTTCATATCACAAGTCCTTTCATAAGGCCTAAAGAGGAATGACAAGACCACATCTCCATGAGGTTTCTGTGAATAGCAATTTAAGCTCACATATGTCTGGTTCAGAGAAAGCACTGATTTATATTAGTTACTGTTATTATTTCATTCTTCCGGAATCTTTACATTATAACAAAAAAAGCCAACCCAAAATTGTTTGAGAGGGAATTTATGGGTTCACACAACTGAATTCCAGAGTTCTATAGAATCTTATTTGCTCTGGTTAGGTGATGGAATACATCCAAAGATGAGACTAACCACCTTGATTGACAGACAGTCTTCACCACTAAAGGGAATCATAGAATGTAGATGTGGGGCTTGGGGAACCCCGTTCTCTGGAAGAACCACTAGACCACCTTCTAGATGAATCTTCACTAGGAAGTCTGGGTGAAATTATTCCACTACTGCTATTTCCTAGAACAACCTTCCTGTATTTCCAAGCTGGAGCGAAGCATCGTGGCCTCTGCCACCCCTGATCAGCATCCACCACACCATCCAACTCATCCAGCCCATCTGAGCCCAGGAAACAGCTCTCCTCAGACAGAATAATCTTTCTAGCTCAGTATTGTCAGGGAGAAAAACATGGAGTCAATATGATACGGGATAAGTGGCCTAATCTCTCTGAGCCTCAGTTTCACTTCCTATGGATAATAATGATTTATCCTAGCTTGTAAGGATTCAGTGAGATAATATCTAGAAGGATTAAACAAGGCCATATTCTCCTGGGGCTATATTAGACTGCATATGATAAAATGATAAATATAGTAGTACTTAATGAACATTGGTTTCCTTCACCCAGAATGACATTAATTTAATTTAAAGTTTATTTGTTAAAAAGGTAGATTCCTGCAGACATGGATGGATGGATGGATTCGTGCATGCATAGATGGATGGGCAGTGGATGGATAGGTGGATAGACAGAGCAGCTGTCTAGCAGCAGGGGATGGAGTGAGTGTGGAAATACCACTCCCCAGCACAAGGTTGTGTCCCTTTGGGATAACTATCTTGGACTTCAGAGAGCTCCTGGGTATGAAGGTTTGCCTTTAATTAAAGTCTCAGCACAGTGTTAAATGCCATTTTATTTTAGTTCATAATTAACACTAATGAGATGAGTAGATCACAAACAGCACACATTCTGAGAAAGTGAAAAACAACATCTGAGCTCGGTGGTTTCTGTTTTTTGCCCTCCCTCCCCCATGCTCTGTTCAATTAAAAGTTCTGAGAAAATATTGTAACCACGCTCCTTGTCGTTGTGGTAATGAAGCATATTAATTTGAATGTGATGAATACAATATTCACTGACTTTTTATTCCCTTATCTGCAAAAGTTTAAAATAATGGGCCAATTAAACCGGGAGAGAAGAATACAAGGTTTGCCTGAGGCTGCAAGTCAGCAACCAATGGATTGGAAGAAGAAGAAAATTGTGAAACAGTGTCTGAGCCCAGCTCCACCCCTTCCCACAGCTGATAGACACTAACTCATATTGGACAGATGTGGTCGGGGAAAATAAGTCATGGACTAAAGATCAAGAGGCTCAGTGATAGGCCATCCTCCAGTATTTTCTCAGTGAATATCGGATGGATGGATGGATGGATGGGGACGGAATGAAATGGAAAGAGGAACCAGCTGACCTCCAAAGACCTCATTCTTCTCAAAATAGCAAATTAAATCTAGTATGCTAATGAGCTGACCCTTCTATTACCTAGAAGTTAGAGAGAGAACTTACAAGTCAAGTTTTCTCTTTACCCCAGAGCATAATCTATGAAAATAATAGAGGTGACCTGAGCTCAGACATTGTCCGCAGGAGCTTCATTCTAACAGAAAGGCCTCTGGAAACCAACTGGCTCCAGAAAAGGCTTAGTCTCCATGCCCATGAGTTTCTACATTGGAGGAGGGTCATCTTGGAGCAGGTCTGTGGGCATATGGCCCACGTGTCCCCCTGAGGACTTCTGCAGAGCTTCCACGTGGTCCTTTGACCACTATTTCCACTCTGCCACATGTTCCAGGCAAAAACCTAAAGATATAAAATATCCAATCTCTGTGTACTGCACCCTGTCTCTCTCCACCTGGTGCTTATCACTGTAATGTTATCCTCCTTACAATCATTCTTTGATGACAGGGAGAGAGAGAGAGAGAGAGAGAGAGAGAGAGAGAGAGAGAGAGAGAGGATGTTACTCCTTTGCCCAAAACCCATTTGCTCAGCCTAGAAAAATCATTCACATGACCTATAAGATTTGGCACAGCTTGAACCCCCACCATGTGTTGCCAGGCCTCCTCTGACTCCGCCCCCTCCTTGGTCTCCAGCACAGCCTATCAGCCCATTCCTAAACAACTCTGCCCCCACTCCCTCGGGATCTTTACACATGCTATCCTGTTCATTTTCAATGTTCTTGTCTTACCTGCAATCTGAATAATGTCCACTCTTCACTCAGACATCACTTCCTCAAGGAAAAACATCCCAGATGAAATGCCCAATACCAACTCAAGTCTGGGTTGGTCCCTATGTTTATTTTTGATAAGGTTGATCTCTGAGTATTTTTCCTTCATAAAACTGTCACAACTGATAATCATACATTTGTGTTGTTGTTTAAGTCATGTGTGTCTCCCCTACTAGGTTGTTGGCACTAATCACCATATCCCTGGTTCTTACCACTGTGCCTGGCTCATAGCAGTGTCCAATAACTATGCATGGAATGAATGAATGCCTAATTCAAGAGCTTTGTTCTTCCCACCTCACTACACTGATTTTATTTTTGGATATCTTTATTCCTAAAGCACTTACTTCAGGCTAGACCTTATGCTGGAAGCTTAGACAGCTTAGCTCTACCATGGCCCTCAAGTAGCTCACCATGTGACAGGAGACATCCATCTACACAATGACTGTGTAGTGGTTTGACTACAAAAATTCCCCTTGAAGCCTCAACTCCATCCCCAGCTGGTGGAATCTTTGGGAGGTGGAGCCTGGTTCAAGGCGGGGGTCCAGCTCACTGGGTGCTCAGAACTAGCTCACTCTTGCTGCTATCTCCCAGTTGACATGACAAGACGTGATGAGAAGTGTCTGCTCTGCCATGAGTTCCCTGCCATGAGCAAACGTCCCTTGGAAGTTGAAATAAACTCTTTGCTTTCATAAGCTGCTTCTGGCCAGGTGTTTTATCCCAGCAATAAGAAGGTAGCTACTACAGATATCACAGTGTATCACGTGCTATAATGGATATAAGCATAGATCTTCACAGAGTCAGGAAAAATAAAACCTTCCATGGTTCAGTGGGTAGGCTTCAAAAGGAACATAGTCCCTCAATTGAGTCTAAAGGGAAAATACAAGCAGAACTTTAGCTGAAAAGAAGCCTGTGGTTCTGCCTAGCAAGCAGGACATTGTACTGGAAGATGTCACTGTAATGATAGCCCGGGATGCAGAGGCAGAGCTGCGGGAGGAAAGCCTGGGAGGCAGGCAAGGCCCTGAACCCAAGACCTTCAATGGCAGACAGCAGCCACAGAGACTGCACAGATGGACCTGGCCATGAGACCCAGGCTTTGGAGAATTCCTTCTGGATGGGCTTTGGAGAAGAGGTACCCCTGTTTCAAGTGAGGAATTCCAATTCTGGGGAAACAGGACAGTCAAATCCTTCCCAGAGTCTAAGCTGCCTTTCCCAAAGGGGGCTCAGTGTGGCTGACCTTGCTTCTTCACTGCAGGGAGAATTAATTTCAGGATGGGGAATTAAAAAAATACAAGATTAAGCAGTGTAATCAGCTGCTGCCGAGAGTTGGAAATGCAATAAATAATAATAGCATTGAGAGCTGTTTTTAATAACTCACCAGTGTAATTTAGCCTCTGCTTCTTGGAACATATGTAAAATGTGTCAAAATATGTGTAATGGCCAATGCCTCATTGCCAGCCTCCTAAGACAAATGTCTTCCCAGGAGGGAGGGGGGATGGAGCAGAGCTCGGAGGACATGATGGAAAACAGAATGCAGGAAGGCAAAAGTCATCCATTTGGACTTTGCTAATTTCACATGGTAGGCCTCTGTCTAAGTGATAGGTTTCACTTGGTTCCTCTTCAGTTAGAGCAATTGCACTGTAAGGGAGATATTTATAAAGAGAAGTTGTTTTCAGACTCGAAACCCTCTGTTTGCAAGCAGTTGATGTTCTAATTACAGGTCATCCTGGCTTGTCTATTACAGAAGGTCCCAGGGGATGCTCAATAGTCGTGCAACCATTGAAATTTGTTTTTCAAAGTCATGGTGGATACTGACTTTTAGGAATTTGCACGAGCTGCCCTACTTCCTATGATACAGATTGGGGCAATGGAGCCAATTGTCTTAGGGAGACAGCTTGATACTGTTGAAATGAAATGAACATCGGTGTTAGACAAACTGAGTTCAAACTCTGCTTCTATCACTTATGAGCTGTGACCCTGTGACTTAAACTCTGACTGCCCAACTTCCCCCATAGAGTGAGGACGATGACCATGACAGCTAGTATGTGCAGGTCGTCTATTGCATTATCTCCATGACAACAATATGATGATGTATCATGATGGATTTATGATGAAGAATCTGAAGTTTACAGGACTCAGACCACTCTCCTAGGACACAGATCTAGTGAAGGACTGTCCTTGGGACTTAACAGCAGTTCCTAACCTGAGAACTCAAGCTAAAGAGTGTACAGTAGAAGCCACTGCTTCTAATCTGTACAGGTTAAGGAAGAGTCAAGAACTTGTGTATATTGTTCCCAACAAATAACAGAAACCCTGTAAATGTCCTTTGACTTGAAGGACAAGATTTCCTTGGTTGCATCTTCTCTGGGGAGATGGCACCTGTCTATGAAAGCTGACCCTCCTGTTTCTTGTCCAGGTCACTCTACAGTCCTTCAGAGCCATAGATTTGGATGTGTAAAATGGGATGAGTTAGAGCTTTTATGATACTACTAGGAGGGGTATAAATTGGGTAAATGAGTTTGGAGGACAGTTGGCAATACCTAGTGAAGTGGAATTCGTGCACATCCTGAGAGGGGCATTCATACTCGCTGGTACACTGGAAGGTATGTTTCCCCATCTCTGCTCCATGCACAGCTTGGGGCAGATACTCTGCTGGGCTGTGTATTGCTGGGTACACTGTGGAAAGTACAGAATCTTTGGAGCCTTCTTCTTAGGAAGAAGCCAATGAAGGACAAGAAAGAAAGGAAAAGGAAGAGAGAAGAAAGTTCAGGCTAGATTACCATGTGTGTAGTGAACTGGCATTTCTGTTGAAATTCTGACAGAGCCTAGAGCCCTCCTGAGAAAGCAAAGAAATAAAACTGCATCAGTGACTATGTAAACACCATTACTCATTGGCTTTGTTTGTAAACAGTTCTCCACTAACAATAAACCAGTCAATGGTGAGTGCTGACAATCAGCACAAATATATGGTGCTCGCTAATGATGGTGCTCTCTGCTCTTCCTGCGGGAAGCGGAACCAGGCTCTTGCTCTCTGCCTGCTTGAAGCAGAAACCCATACCTCTGCCCCTTGGCCTGGAGCTAAAGGAGAGATGAATATTGAAGAGCTGGAAACTAGAGACACAGTGCTGCATTCAGGCTCAACATTTGGAGCAGCCGTTTCTGTCATCCATCCCAAAGAACACTGAATCTTGGAAGAATGATGCAGGATCCTTAATCCAAGTGAGGAAACTAGCAAGTTTCTGTACAGTTGTCTTCCACTTCCCCCTCCCTGATCTCCTGCAGGTCAGATAAGCAGATCCAGGCTGAAAACTAGCTCCTAAGTGAGGGTGGAGAGTCAGTCCAAATAGATCCCAGGCCAGAATTAGGATGATACTTCTTCCAAAAGATGGGGTTTTGAAAGAAATGCTTCCAGCTAGATGTGCCGAGTTTTTGCACCTGCTAGACTCGATCTAAAATTGTTTTACGAATTGATACCAGTAAGAATTTCATAGATGGTTACAATAATTAAGACATAGAAGGATAGGTATGTAGTGTTGAGCACAAAGCCTGCTACCTGGAAGATGCTAGCCACGTTTCCTTTCCCTCTCCTCGTCTCTGTTTTCTAAGCTGTACAACAGAAATGATTTTTAACCTAACTCAAAAGTTGATTTGTGCTGTGTGTATGCCTGGTGTTTTAGGACAATAAAATAATAAAATAAACACACACACATACAAAAAGTTGATAATAAACAATGGCATGGTATTTTTCAACAAATATTTGAGAAGCTATATCACACAAAGAGATTTTAAAAGTTAAACAGAAATTCAGAAAGAAAAATATCCTAGTGAGTCCATTATACATTGTGAACTTTCTAACAGGTGAGGGTCTCCTCTTCAGCTATTCATAGTGTGAAATAGATGTGCAGAACTTAAGACAGTGAATATTTGAAACAAGAAAAGAGGAAGAGAGGGAGATAGAGAGACAGAAATGAAGGAAGGTTGATATCATTACTTGATTATTGTACAATTACCATTATCATTATAAAACTAATTTAAACAAGCCCAGTTTGTGCCCCCAAAAGGGCACCAAGAAAAGCTATGAAAAAGAAGACAGAAATAATTTTCCCACTTTGATTGGTGGTGAGAATAATAATGATTTTTTCTCTGAATCATAACCATCTTACAGTTAAATAATTTGCTTTCTGGTCAAATTAGGAGCTCTGAGATGGTGCTCAGAGGGATTCTTTCATTTCTTTCACATCTTTTAAAGATAAGAAAACTCCAAGTGTGGATATTGACATTCTTTTTATACCAACCACAACAGAATATTCCAGAAAATGAGACTTCTCCTAAATTAGTTTATCCAAATGAAGTTTAGACAGTACCTTAACAGAAAGGATCAGCTGAACAATTTGTCCTAATGGTCTAGAAGCAGGAAAACCACTCAAAGAAAGCCACAGTAAGCCTTGTTGAATCAGGGTTATGTGTATGGAATAGTGTGTGTGTGTGTGTGTATGTGTGTGTGTGTGTGTGTGTGTGTGTGTGCATGTTTTCGGTTAGTCGAGTGAATGGCTCCCTTCTGGTGAGTCCCTGACCCACAGGATCCCCACATGAACTTCAGATCAC
Source organism: Zapus hudsonius (assembly GCA_004024765.1). Classification (NCBI taxonomy): domain Eukaryota; kingdom Metazoa; phylum Chordata; class Mammalia; order Rodentia; family Dipodidae; genus Zapus; species Zapus hudsonius. The sequence goes on along the minus strand of PVHP010008364.1, from coordinate 22,909 downwards.
ATAGCAGTGAGCTATCAGGACCCAGATATAACCAGCTAAAACAGAATTTGACTTCATGACTGCTGGGATAACATTTAAATCCAGATAGGCTTAAACAGCACCAAATTATTCTCAGCTGAAAACCCTTTTCAGGAAGGCAGAGTTTTGGCTAAAGAACTGACATTTACTCCCCATGTCTGGACTCACTAATGCTCTAAACTCCACTGAGCCTGGTGGGACAAGTAGAACACGTGCTAGGGATCCAGGCCAGAGAGAACAGATTGAATTATAAAAGGCTCAGAGCAAATGAACTGGACAGGGTAGCTGGGATCTCAAAGGCAGTGTGGTGTCCTATGTCTGCAGTGATGAGAAGGAAGAAACCCTAATGTAGAGCAGTTGCTAATTTCTGAGATAAAAATACTCTTACCATGGCTGACTTCAAGTCACCAAAGTTTTAACAAATACCTATTGGATTTCCTGAAAACTTTTTAATATTCTTCTTTATTAATTTATTTTTAAAAAGAGAGTGAAATAGCATTACCTTTTTAGTAATATTTTATGTATATGCCAGGATACATGTATATCTCTTTTCAACATTAACATGGTAATATGTAAAACAGCTTACTTTTTCATTCAATAATATACTTTCAGTATCCCCCTCCAAGAAAAATACATAGGTATGCCATGTTATTTTAATGGCTACATATTACTTTTATGCAGGCTTTGTAATTTATTTAATCATTTTCTTGAATGATGAGCAAATAAGTTTTTCCAGCTGCTACAAATAAATAATGCAATGAATATCTTTGAGAGAGAGAGAATATGCATAGGTAGCATCCCTACAAGTGAACTTTCTAGATCAAAGATATATGCACATTTTTGTTTGTTTGTTGAGGTAGGGTCTCCCTCTAGCCCAGGCTGACCTGGAATTCACTATGTAGTCTCAGGATGGCCTTGAACTCACTTGATCTTTCTACCTCTGCCTCCTAAATGCTGGGATTAAAGGCATGTGCCACCACGCCCAACAAAATATATACATTTCATTTAAATATTTACATTCCTACCAATATTCCAAGAGTGTCTTTTCTCAAATTGTTGCCAAATAGTATGTCATCAAATCCTTTGAGCAGCATTTGTCTAGTGCCTGCTCTGTTCTCACACTTCTTTCTCTTAATGGAGGACTGAAGAGGGAACCGGGCTAGGTGGGGATGCAGGAACTGCCCAAGAGCAGGTCTCTGTGACTCTAAGTATCTACTCTTCCTCTCTTCACCACGGTGGACACTTTCTCACCAACCTTGATGCTGGTATTATTCTTAAAGAGCAGCTAAAGTCCCTCACAGAGCCCAAACATTTACCATCCTCCAAAAGCATCATTCTTGCTTCCCCAGATTTGACTTGCAATCTGCTTTTCCACTGTAACCCAAGGATCACCTGCTCCAGCCTGACTGTTCATTGAATAATGCCTAATACTGATATCACTGTCCAAAAACAAGCATAACTGCAGACACAGCCCAGTTTACAGTAACTTTCCTGGTGATAATTAATTCCCAGGATCACTTCATAATGTCAAGGTGAAACCACCTGTATTTTGGAATCTTGTCTTATTCATTCAGGAAGTAAAGACAAATTGTTGCACCTTAAAAAAAAGGCTAGCTTTCATCGATGGTTCTATTTGAGACGAAAGCAGTCAGTGTCTTTATGTCTTTAAAAGGGTGAACATTGGCACATTCCCGAGGCCTCCAGGGAATATGCCATGAGGTGTCGCCAATTATGGCTACACTCAGCTAGCAGATGTTTAGAGGCTGGTTAAACCTTTGGAGAAAATAAAAACAGATTACTACGAATATAGAGTTTGCAAGCTAGGAGGAGTAAAGAGGTGGAGGAACTGGGAGGAGTGGGAGGGAGAGAGAAAGCAAGGAGAAAATACCAGTGGAAATAAACCCTGCGCTTAGGAGAACAGCGGAAAGCAGGCTTGGAAGCGTGGTTTTAGGGCTTGGCTTCTAGATGCCCACCTGGAGCGCTGCGGGCGCACCAGGAATCTGAGATGATGTGGGCGGAGGGCGAGTCGGAGGGGCTTCAAACCTTGGGAATAGTGGTGGTCGTGTGCTCCTCTCTGAAACTCTTGCACTACCTGGGGCTGATTGACTTGTCAGACGGTAAGCGAGCCCTGGAGCTTCCCGGTGTTTTACGCTTGGATTGCTGTGGGTAGTCGTTTTTGAAAAGGCCGGGCTGTTGCAGCGCGGCGCTCATCCCGGCGGCCCAGGTCCGGCCTGTGCTGTCCGTGGTGCTGAAGAGAGCGCGGGCGTGGACAAGGGGGTTGTGTCATCCCTGCCTCTCTGCGCATGTGGGTCTGTGGGTCGGGGTGCATCCATATCCCCCTGAAAGGGTCTGATAACTATGCATGCTTTAGTAGGATCCAAAGGCTTTCAAAAGTCATTAGGAATGATCCATTGCTGTAGAAAAAATTATATGGAAATAAAATGTTAATCCCAGTGCCTAGCAATTAGAAAACACTGTTTTTTTCCATAGCTCTCAACCATTTAACAGTAAAGACTGTTACAGTAAAGCCACTTCATATCTGTGGCTTTAGCCTCTGGTTTTTAATGAAAGTGTAGCTATCAATTCAAGTTAGCTACACTGTTTATTATGACAAAGTTAGTGGTTGGGAGCTTTTAAGATCCTCGCTTCTAGTTCTGCATGAAATTACTAACAGGTTGTTGTGAAGTGTTGTCCTCTCCACTGTCTGTAGAAAAGAGGAACTTAACTTCCAACTGTGTTTGATTGATGATAATAATGGAAAAGTTCATGACCGTGATGTGATTAGTATAGCTATTTATATGTATTATAATATAACACTCTTTCACATAGATGTATGCAATCACTATGTGCTGATCAAAAGAGTTTAATGTTTAAAGAGATGGGATTTTAATTACTCGATTTTATCATCATACTGTGCACACATGTATCAAATTATCACATGATGCACCACAAATTTGAATGATTAGCCTAATTTTTAAAAACTAAATTTTAAAATAAAACCATTAAAGTTTATTTTAAAATTAATTTAGTAGCTTGTTTTCCAAAGTTGAAGGAGCTCTTCCTTTCCATGAGAAGCTGTTCCAAAGAATGTAGTTTGTATGATTTTATCACACAAAATTTGATAAGCAGTATATGAAACAGCACCAGCCTCCAACAATATCTATTCAATGCATATGCAAAGTTTATCTGATGTGTTTTTCCATAGCTGCATAGTATATGCAGAAGTTCTCTTCCAAGAGGCATTGTATGACTAACTTCTACATAATAATGAATATGTTTGTGTACAAATATAGATAAAAATACCAACTACAGCTCAGGCAAAACAAAAACCAAATTGGAATATTACTTAAGTGAATGAGCCCCTGAACTAAGATTCAAGTCTTGGTTTCTACCCATGGTCTATCTCAGTTGATCTTGGTCAGGTCACTTTTTAAAATTTGGGTTTCAGTTTCCTTACTATGATTTTTTTATCTCTGCTACATGGACTTATAGAATGAATTTTTTAAGATTTTATTTATTTGCAAGCAGAGAGAAACATAGGGAGAGAAAGAGAGAATGGGCCTTTATCTGCTGCAAAAGAACTGCAGGTGCATGTGCCACTTTGTGCATCTGGCTTTATGTGGGCACTGAGGAATTGAACCAGGGTCATTAGGCTTTGTAGGCAAGCTCCTTAACTACTGAGCCATCTCTCCAGCCCTTAGAGTGAAGGCTCTGATGTCAATTTTGTAGGTTGGGATGGCAATCAACTCTTTCATCTCTGCCTCAATCATACCAGTTCCATCTTGTCTTTTCTGGGTTAGGCCTGTGTGTAAAGGCTATTTAGCCTTAGCTAAAATTTGGTGAGTCTGTGATTCTATGATTGTATAACCCTGGTTTCCTGGGATTTTGAAAGCTAATGCATATTAAGAAAACATTTTTCCTTAAAAAAACCTGAAGTCTGAAAACCTGAAAGAATGGTTCTGCATGCACATAAAACATTCCTCTGGCTTTCAGTCCCTTAGGTGTGCTCCTTCAAAGATCCATCCTCAGCTGGCAAGCCCAAAACAATCGATCCCTGTTGCCCATCAGATCCCATGACAACATGTGCCAGCCTATCTGAAGCTTCAGAATGGCTACCCACTGAGATCACAAATCAGTGCAGGAGCTGTCAGCTTCCCTGTAAGGTTAAAGGTGCAGCAGGAACTTGCCTGATCTTCCCAAATCCAGACATACCCATCTCCCTCCTTCCACTCTAGCATCTGAAGGTGGAGAGGATATCGGCCATTCATCTAATGTTATAGAAATGAGGGAGCTAAAATGAAAAGTAGAGAACACAGTTTAAAACTATTTTGAGACCCCTAAGTGAAAGAGATTAACATTTTACTCAGCACCTACAGTGTGCCAAGAAGAGTGTTAAGTGCTCTTATATCAGAGAGAGAGAGAGAGAGAGAGAGAGAGAGAGAAGAATGAGTATACTAGGGCCTCTTGGCACTGCAAATGAATTCCAGATGCATGCACCCCTTTGTGGATCTGGCTTTACATGGGTTCTGAGGAATCAAACCCAGGCCAGAAGGCTTTGCCAGCAAATGCCTTTAACCTCTTAGCCATCTTCTTGGGCCTCCCTCATGTGTTTGTGAGTTTTAGGGTATAAAGTGCCACTTTCAATGTGTATATGATAATAGAGACTATCCACTCACTGGAGTGAGTACTGAGGGGAGAGTACTGCCTCCAGTTAAAAACTCTGAGATCAAAAAGACTGGGGTATCTCTGCAGAACCCATCAGTAGTCTCCCTTGGGATCTTAGTCTTATTCTAAATCTATACTTTCAGGGCAGGGTAATACAGGAGTAGTACAGAGCTATTGGGCACAGGGTCAAAAGATCTGGGTTTTAATTCTTGGTGTGCTGTGTCTTATTGTGAGACCTTTAGCAAATCCCTTCTTTTGTAGAATAGAGAAATTAAACTATTCTAGCAATTTCCTAGGAGCTGAATAGCAAATTATTATAAAGTGAGTGATTTAGGGGCTGGCTGGCTGACTGGTTGAAAGTCTGCTGACCCGAGTTCAATTCCCTGGGACCCACATAAAGATGGATGTCCAAAGTGGTATTACATCTGGGCTTCTTTCACAGCAGCAAGAGACCTCTATGCTTCCATACAAGTGTGTGTGTATACAAATAATAAATTTTAAAAAATAAACGGGATAATCTAACATAATAGGCATGCAGTGTTTCGTGGTTCTAGATGCAAGCAATCTGAAATCAAGGGACTTCCTGGCCTCTTTCACCTTCTGACAGCTCCAGGTAGCCTTTGGCTTTGGAAGCATCGCCAGAACCTCAGCCTCCATCTTTACTTGCCCTTCTTCTCCCTGTGTGTTTATCTTCATATGACGGTATTCTTATAAAGATACCAGTCACACTGTATCTGGGCCCACTCTAATGATCTCACCTTAATTAAATTTGCAAAGACCCTCTTTCCAAGTAAGACAACTGGGGTCAGGACTTCAATCAATCTTTTGGGAAGACACAACTCAATTCATAACAATTGGGGAAGCATAACTCAATTCATAAGAGTAGCAAGCATGCTCATACGCCGTGGTAAGGATTCGATGAGGCGGCACAGGGGACCTGCCAAGCTTCCTTTCTGTCACACAGCAGGTGCTTCATGCATGCTTAATTCTTATTTAACATGAAAACATGCCAATTGAAGTATTGTACTGCTCACTAGGGGATAAAAACCCTTAGTTTAATATGGCAGTCCTGGGCAGTATAATTCTATTGTGTTGCTCTAGATTAGGAGTCCCTTTGCCTGGTATGCTGTCATGAACACTTGGCTCTCACTTCCAGGGCACGCCCATCAACCAAGTTCATCACCACTTCACCAGAGTGAGGAGAACGAGTGCTGCAGTGGTTGGCTTGGACAGTTAGAACAATTCCATGAGATAGAAAAGTTTCATATGATTATTAAGCCAATTTTCAATTTTATTATTTAAAATAATTGAGACCTGAGTTTTTACTTCAAAAAGCATAACTAGGAAGTAATTATTTCAATACTCAGCTCTAGTCTATGGGTTCCCCAGAGCACTTTCTGCTGTCCAAGTGCAGCCAAAGTGCCTCAAACATGAGGATTATCACTGCTACCCTGGAGTAAAGCCCTCATGACCTAGTACAGTCTGGTTGTAGAGAGCTCAATAATGGCTGGCTAAAGATACAGGTGTGACTCCCTGGAACTTGTACATGAACCTTAAAGGAAAAAGTATTTTTGCAGATGTGATAGAATTAAAGGGCATGAGAGAAGATTATCCTAGGTGACGTGGGTAGGTCAGACATGTCATCATATTGTTCTAAGAGAGGGAAGGCTAATGGTGAGACATAGGTAGGCGAGAAGGCAATGAAAGACAGAGCAGTGATTGAGCCAATGAAGGCTGGCAGCCCCTCACCACAAAGCTGGAAGAGGCAAGTAAAACACCTCCTTTAGAGCCTCTCCTAGGCATATGGCTTTGCCAACTCCTTTTCAACCCAACTTCTGGCAGTGTGGAGAGTAAATTTCTGTTAGTTTATTTACCCAATTTGTTGTGACAGACAGGATAATAATACATATGTCTTTTTTGATGCCCAGTTTGTAGTGATCTGTTGTGATAGACAGGATAATCATACACATGTCTTTTTAAATGTTTCTTTATTTGCTATAATATAATATGAAAAAATACATACACTTCAAAGTTCAGAGATAGTTAGACCTATTGATCTGAAAGGCTGATAGTGTAAGGACTTAGCTTATATTTTCTCAGCAATTCATAGAAGGATGAGAAGTAGCAGCCCTGACCTCCTGTCAACACTAGTGTGGGGACTCTAAGAGATTTGCTCAAAGGACGAAATAGGAGAATACAGATACCTTACCCATTATGTGCTGGAAAAAAAAACTCCAGGGTGTATACACCCTCCTAATAAAAACTCAACACCATCCTGAACAAAGTAACCCTTGGCAGGCAGAGCCCAAGACCCCCCCTTTCTTTTTCCTCATCCTGCCTACAGATTGGGCTCAATGGATTTTTAAAATTATTTTTATTTATTTAGCTGCAAGGAGAGGAAAGAGAGAGAATGGGTACACCAGTATCTCTTGCCACTGCAAACGAACTCCAGACACATTTGCCACTTTGTGTATCTGACTTTTGTGTGGGTACTAGGGAATCAAACCCAGGGTTCCAGGCCTTGCAAGCAAGCATCTTAACTGCTGAGCTATCTCTCCAGCCTCGGTTAGGTGTTTTTAGGTCTTTTGTAGATGCTGTCACATTTTACATGACACATTCAGTTCCTAGTAAATCTGTTTGCTCTAAGAAGTGTCTATTACCCTACTTTTCTGGAATTTGAAACAAGGACACTCTTACTTTCTTCTCTTTTTCCAATCCTCTGCCTTCCAGATCTGCTCACTACATTCTCATTTTCACCATGTGATAGTTGTGGCGCTCCTTGGGGCAACCTTCTTCTGAGGTAAATTGTATGGTTTCCTCAGGCCCCTACATGAGGACAACTCTGTCTCCTGCTGTAGATGGACTTCCAACTCTATCTTCCAGGCATCTTTATTTGTATGACATCAAGCACTTCCCCTCCAATCAGCAGAATTTGTTCTGTGTTCAGAAGCCTCCCCTAATCTTAGGCCCACCACCCTCCACTCAGCCAGAGCCTGAAGACCCCCAATCTGACCAACAACTTTGCAGCCTTCCACCTCCTCTTATACCCACCTGTGGCTGACCATCTCCTAAAACCCAGTGCAAGAGGTACAGGAGTTTTGAAGAGCCAAATAGCAAGTATTTTTCAGTCTACTCTAGCAAGCATGATAAAATATTGTAATCTATTTCTTTTTATTAATCTTGGTATGGGCATATGATGTGTGTGAACACGTTCATGTGTGTGAGGGCAGGCACACATGTGTCATGGCTCCATCACCATGACAACTCTCAGTTAGAAGCCTATGGATCCATCCCATGGGTTATGTAGAGAACCCAGGCAATAACCTCCACAGCATGAAATCCAGAAGCAGTCAAAAAAAGAACTAATGATGAGATAGATATTCTAGGGCTTCTAGAGTCTAAAATAAGGTCAAGTGGTATCGAAAGCACAAGTTGATGTCATCAAGCTTCTGGTATAAGCAAAGTGTGTTTCATAGAATGTTTAGTGGTACTGGACTAAATAAAAGAGCATAGAAATTAGACCATGTCATAGAACTGACCCTAGAATTAGAAGCAAAAGCCAGAGTTTTAATCTCAGCCCTGCCATTTGCTAACTAATGGCTTTGGGCAATACTTAACTCTCATGAGACTATTTCCTCATCTGAAAATGAGGATAATATAACACCTTCCAGGCTTTTGGGAGGATGGAGGATTCCTTGAAACGCACTGCATTGCTGGCACAACCACCAGACAAGAAGCAGCTTAAGGGAGGGAAAAGACTATTTCAGGCTTACAGGTTCAAGGGGAAGTCCAGTGTGGTGGCGAAAGCACCACAGAGCAGGCAGCCAGCTTAAGTCTTCATACCTCATCAGCAGGGTGGGAATAGTAAGAGTGAGCTAGCTGTGAACACCCACTGGGCTGGATTGATAAGCCTCAAGGTCCATCCCTAGTGACACACCTCCTCCAGCAAGGCTCCATGAGCTGGAGTTTAGTAGGAGGCTTAATCAGAAATGCAAGAGGTTTTGGAGAGACATATTACATTCAAACCACCACACCTTCCTGAGGTCACACAAGGACACTGAAATCATCATATAACCCACAAGCATCAATGAGTACAGCCAGACTGGCTCAGTGTTGCCAAGCTCTGAGAAGCCTCTGGCACCCAGAAGGCTAGCAACCCCATCCCCAGCCTCCTCTTCAGCTCCCTAAGCTGCCACCACCCTCCCAGACTCCAGTGTGCAGGGGGGAGGCCCTAGAGAAGGTGCTGAAACAGCGCTGAGATCTGACTCTCAGGAATTCAATATAGAAAACACATTAAGACCTGTTTACATGGAACTGCTGTTTATAATTATTGTTCCCTGTGGGATATTCCCCCACTGCTTCCTCCAAGCCTGCTTTAAACTGCTCAACTAATAGAGCTTTCCTGACTTCCCCAGAGAGACATTCATGGATGCTAATAGAGACATAACTCAAAAATTGTTTGAGATACATGCCCTCAATTTTCCCCAAGAACCAACTCAGTGAAGATCTCCAATCATGCAACTCACTCATTGGCCAGAGGCAATTAAACATGCTGGCATTAAATAATATACAGGCTGTTCTTCATCCAGGTCATCTTCAAATCACAGTTGTCACTATGCTTTACCCTAAGGTCCTTCCACCAACAAGTGCAACAGGAAAAAAGCAGGATGCTGGGTGAGACCCCAGGAGGACTCTTCTCTAGAGTGTCCACTCCAAATAAGCCTTTCCCAAGGAAACTCGGATAAACCAAGGGGAGGAGTTAGGTGGTAAAAATCCTCTAAGCCTAGAAAAGCAAAAAAAAAAAAAATCAATGCTTAGCAATTCCAGGAAAAATAACTTCATCTTCCTGCTGTGTAAAGCAGACGGCAGAAAAATGAGCACATTAGAACATCCCAGCAATACCTGGCCACATTACATAAGCAACTTTCAGTACAGAATCATAGAAATAACAACCTGGCTTCAGAAACCAGGATGAGCACTTACTCTACCATAGTTCTCAGTGTCACTTCAGCTCTTGGAGAGTTAGCTTGTCCAATGGCAAGTTTAGGATGCTGTCATTGCCCAGGGGCTTGGGGAAGATAAAGATTCACAAATATAAATGCACTTGATATATCTTTGCACTGAAACTCTTTAATAAACTTCCTTTCTTTATATTTTCTCTGCTGAAATCTGAGGTTGGTGAGAAAAGACATGTTGATATACTTATTAAATAAGTACCTGAGTGTTGATCGATCCTAAACATGCTAAAATTAGATGAGCAAAGGAAGTGAAGTAGGACTGATTAAAAGAAGTTTGATGTTTCTCAAAATGCATATATTTAATGGAACCTGCTATCTCAAGAGAAAATTCATATAAATAAAAAATAGCATAGTTTCAAATGACTTTAGATAAGTCTCTGGGGACAGAATACATAACTAATTAATCAACTAAGAGAATGAAAGTTACTAGCTCAGAATTTTGGGTGTGAGCCCCAAACCTAGATTCCCCACAACATTTCCCAACCTGTCTACTCCCTCCCACTGGTGAGTGTTTTTTGGTCTGTTTTGATGTCCCTGTGGCCTGTTCAGTTGACCCACACATTGTCCCTTAATGACACAGCCATTCTTCCAGAAAAAGATGAAGTCCATACCACCTAGAAGCCCACCCTCTTTGTACAGGAATAGACTGGAGGGTCAGGAAAGGAACAACAACCTACCACATACCTTCTAAGTTTCATGTGCTATACTTTGATCTCAGTACCTAGGAGTTGTGGAGAAGGCCCTGGGATGAGAATCCTCAGGTGATGCAGTGTATTTGGACAGGTTAAGCATGCAGCAAGTCGGATATGAGATCCAAATCATTCCCATTCCTGGATGCTATAGCCAGCTCCCTCTACTTCTCCACATTTCCTGACCATATGTAGCTCAACCATCATGAACCAATAAATAACACTGACATAAATGAGCTCCATCAAAATGTAAATGCCTACTTTTTTTTTTCAATTTGTATAGCATGTGAAAGACCATCAAAGTTCCCTTCCATAGCCTGGGAGCTGCAGTTACTATGGCAGACACTTTTCTACTGGGAGAAAGAGTTCGTAAACAGAAAGGAGGGAAGCTAGAAACTTCCCAAAAGCTGAAGTAATGCCCAAGGGGCATGCAGGAAAGAGAAAAGGCAGTAAGACACAAGCTAGATGTGTTTGGCCTGAGGTCTTTAACACTATGACTCTTGCATAGTGCCTTAGCAGGAACCACCAACCAAAAGCATACCAGTCTAGACCTGAAGAGAATTCCTCAGACTGTTTAGGAAGATCTGAAACAAATGAGAATCCTGCCCGGCCCTCTGGGATGACAGGTACCATTGCACTCAAGGATAGGCAGAAGGTTGAAGTGCTCCCAGACAAAGACCTCAATTTATCTTCAGGACAATTTTAATTGGAAATCTCTCCTCACTGCTGCCCACAGTTCAGGAGTAATTAGGATGCTAATCTATAAGAAATTTGTCTATTAAAAATCAATTAATAATAGGTAGTACATTTTGGCTTGCAATTTTGAATAATATGGCCATCCTATCTTAAAGTAAAAATTTTATGTATTTTTAATAAACCCAAGGCATGTTTTTCAATGAAAAACAGATGGTTCATTTTTATTAGCCTATAAAGAGACATTGTGGGCAAATTTTTTTTGAGATGGTAAAACTGAAGTTAGAAGAATTCTTATTTGGAAGTCCTTAAGCATCAAAGATGCTTCTGTCTTCTTAGGTATAGGGTTGAGGACATGGAATCCACCCTTCTGTAGAACACCAATGAGCCTCACACCTTATTCCCAGGCTGACAGAGCAGCGCTGCATAAACAAGGCTTCAAATTCCAACTGCTACTTAATAACTAAACAACAAGCCTCAGTGACACAGAAAATGGGAATTAAAAAGTAATCCTCATGAGATTGGGTAATGTAGGCAAGGTTCTTTATAAATGTTCTTTTCTTTCCTCCCAACACCCAGAACCATGATGGAGACCACGTGAACTGACTGTGACATAGGTCTGTGCAAGTCATAGGGCATTGAACTTACAGCGACAGTAAATATGTTGTATCCATTTGTAAAATGGACTCACAGACTCTGTGAGTCTGCTGAGTTTGGAAAACAAATAGCTCTAACTTCAAGCAGATGAAATATGTAGAAATGCACTGGTCATAGCTCTCCCAGGATTGGTCGCAGAGTTATTGGCTTCCGGTTGTCAAAGATGAACTCATAGTAACCAGAGAGACATGTGGCTGGCTCAGCTATCCCTCAGGTTTCTCAGCACATCTCCACCTTGCCCACAATTGCTGAAGCCTGGGAAGTCATCCTGGGCATCTCCTGGCCCCAGTCCCTCAAGCCACTCTCACCCCAGTATCAACAAGCCCAGTGAATTCTGTGTAAGAAAATATCAAATTCTGCCTCTCATCCATCTCCTCCCCCATCAGGCCAGTGGTTGATTTTTTTCACCATTCTTTTTTTTTAATATTTTTATTTATTTATTTGAAATCAGAGAGAGAGAAGGAAGAGAGAGAGAGAGAGAGAGAGAGAGAGAGAGAGAGGATGTGCCAAGGCCTCTAACCACTGCAAACAAACTCCAGATGCATGTGTCACTTTGTGTATCTGGGTACCAGGTAAACAAACACGGGTCATCAGGCATTGCAGGCAAGCATCTCAAGCACTGAGCCATCTTTCCAGTCCCAACTTTTCACCATTCCTTGCCTGACATTACCTTCTCTTTGTTCCTAATAAGTCAATTTCTTTCTTATTCCGTAATCCTTGCACATGCTGTTCCTTCTTCCTGAAACTTTCTGGCTTTCTTTCTTGTCTATATCCTTCTACTCATCTGTTCACAGATTTTCTTTTCCCTAATTTGAACTAGGTGTCTTCTACATGTTCTTTCCCACACTGCCTGACTCTTTTCCTTCAAGGCACTAAAGATGAAATAGTTGTGTGTGTGCGTGTGCCTGTGCGTGTGTGTGCGCACGAGCACCATTTTCTTTAAAAAGGCCTTTCTACTTCAGACAGCCCATTGGTACAAATGAGCTTATAGGCTATGGGCTGGCATAGCCTACTGGGAAGAGATGCCAAGTCCATGAAACCTGGTTCCAGAGAAATTAATGCCCAATGCTGCAGCTCGGAAATGTCAAAGGAGGCCATGTCTTTCTGGTGGCAGAACCCAACATTCTAATACATGCAGGAACCTCAACTTTGGGGCTTATCCTGACACTTGGAGCTCAGAAGGCACTTCACAAATGCTTACAGATAATGAACGTGAAACTCTTAGGAGCCCCGTCTCCAGAGAGTCTGCTTCAGCTCGCACAGCAGATCCAGGCAAGGATCTTCTCCAATGGCCTCAGGACCAACCAGTTTTTACAAATTATCAACATCTTCCCATTAGCTGTTGCAATATTAAATTGTGTGACTGGAAATGAATGAATAATCCCACGGGCAAGTAAAGAAGACCAAGCAGCAGGATTTAATAACAAGTCCTGCCCTCTCTCCAAGCGGAAGGTCTCCCTAATTAAATATTAAAAATCTATCCACACAGCTAGAGAAAAGAATTGCTTTTTCAGCAGCCTGGCTTGGAGATACTCCCTGCAAAGACCTGGGTACTGTGAGAATGACCTCGGGGTGTCAGGAAACACCATGTGGTGAACACAGCACTGGATGCCCAACACAGATGGCGTCCAGGTTGCCTGCTATGCTTCATCCTTATAAGAATCATGGGATATGAATTAAATTATATGTAACCCATATCCACTGTCTATATGGGTTAACTGAGACCTGGAGATGGGTAGTGACTGCCACAAGCTACCAGGTAGCCAGTGATAGTGTTGGGATTTACCCCTGTTCTGCATGGTTATGAAATGTATTCAGTAAAATGCAATAGTTAAGAGTGTGGGCTGTGACATCAAGTGGGCCTGGGTTTGAATCCAGCCCTACCATTTTCTGTGTGGTCTCAGGCAGATCACCTGACATGGCAGTGAGGATCTCACAGAGCTTTAGGATAACAACATGCACAGGGTGCACTACGTGTGTGAAAACAGTTACCTTTTTGTTGCTGGGACAAAACACCTGACCAGGAGCAGCATAAGGGAGAAAAGGATTTATTTTAGGCTTACAGTTTTTAAATTTTATTTATTTATTTACTGAGAGAGTCAATAGGTGAGCCAGAGCCTCTAGCCACCGTAAATGAATTCCAGACACATGTGCCACTCTGTATCTGGCTTTACATGGGTATTGGGGAATCAAACCCAGATTGTCCAGTTTTGCAAGCATGTGCCTTAACCACTGAGCTATCTCTCCAGCCCTTGCTTACAGTTTTGAATGAGAGTTTAATCATGGTGGAGAAAGCATGGCAGAGCAGACAGCCTACTCACATCTTCATATCAGCAACAGGGAAGGAGCAATCTGAGGGAGCTGGACTAATAAACATCAAGGCTCACCCCTAGTGACACACCTCCTCCTACAAGGCTCACCTCCCAAAGGCTCTCCCAGCTGGAGACTAAGTATGAGGCACAATCACAAATACTTGAGGCAATGGGGGACATTTTACATCTAAACCCCCCATAGCCTTTGCAGTGCCAGTTACTGCTATGGTCAGAAGTCCCTACCCTTCAACCTCCAATCTCCATTGCAAGCCCTGCTGTCTCAGAAAGTTCTCTGGAATCAAAGACATCATGTCTGGTCCATTATTTCTAACCAGGCTCGATTCACAGGGGAAAAAGGGAGTGTCAATTACTGTTGAACATTTACTGAGTAAATGAGCCTATGTGTTTTCTCATTGAAATCTCACAAGCATCTGGTAAAGCAGAGATTGTTGACACCATTTCTCAGATGTTGAAACTGAGAGTAAATGAGGATGTCCAAGACCTAGAGGTGACACTCTTAACTGTTTGGCTTCTGGGGTCTGGGAAGTGCTCCTGGTTTGCCTTTGATGTTACCAAGCAACCATTCTGTGGACTTTTTCATATTAGAAACTGAGTCAATGGAGAACATGTAGTAAGTTCACAGAAGCAGAAAAGAAGATATCAGCTATCTACATAACTCCAACCCTCAGATAACCACTGCTAAGATGTTAATGCACGATATCTGAAAGAACGTAGATTGAAATGACATGATGATATAATATGATATATGATGAGAGAGCAAAGAGATGTCTCCTGTTTTGTAGCACTTTTCCCTCACTTTTAGGAATTTCTCTGAGAAACAGACTGAAATTTGCACAGTATTACCCATATGAGCTGGTTTTCTTGCCTCCTACTTTCTTGAAGTTTGCCACAATAATCACCTATCTTTCTCATGTTTAATATCTCTCTTTCAATTATAACTTTCAGGTCCTGTGTCTCCCTGTGGAGTCATGAGATAACTAAAGTAGAAATAAAGGAGGAAGTTACTGATGAGCTAGAAAACAATCCTACAGTCTTGGGAGGTTTTCTCCAGTTTTATAATATTCTTAGTGCCATGGTGTCAAAGTCCCAGCAAGTCAGTCTCAGCCTTTGGCATTCGAAATAGGAATTACCAAGCCCTTTGGAATTCTAGATGAAACCCCAAATATCTCACATTGTAGGTTTTATTAACTGAGAACGGGAAATGAATGGGTTTTCTCCTTGCCCTCACTTGCATCAATCTGGGACTGTGCAGAAGGTCTTAGGGCCCCTTTGACTCATGGGGGTCCTCGACTGCAACAAGGCAGCAAGGACAGAGAACAAGAAACACCCTGATACAGAGAGATGGCCTGGCAAAGCCTCCTCCATGAAGTCCCAGCCATTGGGGAGAGGTGGTTCTCATGACTCTCGTCAGACCTCACTAAGTGATTAATACTATAATGGATTATTCTCCACCGGCTTCTCACAGCAAAAACAAAAGCACATTTGGTTTGCTGTTTGCACATTTGGTTTACTTGGTTTGCTGTTTGTTGTTCCTAAAAACTGTTAGCATGGATCCAGGGTTCAGCAGAGATGGTCCAGTGCTGCCTGGCACTCCTCTGACTTTAAAACCACATCCCAGCCTGCAGATGCATCAGCCTTCTCTCATCTCCTACAACAGACCTGTCCCTCCTCGCCTCTTAAGTCCCTGTTGAGGCTATTTCATCCACCCAAAATTCCCTTCCCCACTCCTCACCTGGCCTTCCATTTCTCATTCTCCCTGTCTCAGGGTCAAGGCTGCCACAGAGAAGCAGAGAGAGAGAGAGGGTAGAATTATGGTGCATAAACCAGCTGAGCTTCCAGGGGCTCACAACACTTCTGATTGGCCGGTGCCAGTCACGGGGTAGAACCTGATACAAGGATCACTTGGGAAGAGGAGGCCTGCGAGTTGATGATGGTGACCACTAACAACCACATTATATTGTTTGACAGACCATTTTATTCCATAAAGCAACATCTACTTTGTTAAAAAAGAGAGTTTGGTCAGAAGTACCTGAAGAGGTAGGTAATGCTATGTCCAGAAGCCATAGATTGTTAGCAGAATATTTCAGTGCCAAGAATGGAATACCTGGCAGTCAATTGTCAGAGAGGCCTTGGAGGCTATTGCTAAGGCTCTTGATTCTCACCAGAGCCCTGTTGCTGAAGACGCCACGGGTTTTGTTAGCAGGACAGAGAAATCAAGCTTGAACTGAGCTGGAAGCCTACTTTCTTCTGGCTAGCTGCCATGGTGCTAGAAAGTTCTATGTAGCCTGTTACTGAGCATTTTCACTGGGAGAGAAAAAAATATATCAATAGTTTTAACCAGCAGTGTACCCTGCTATACAACTGGCCAGCCAGGCAGATGTGGCTACTGGTGCAATAGTGCCATGAGTGTTATGGAAATGGCCAACTGCTAGGTGATTGAAGTTGAGGCCTTCGCCATCAGAGAGAATTCATGCCTGATGCCAAGAAGAAGGAAAAAATATGTCACAAGTATAACTCAAACACTGATTGTCATACACCAGAACTTCAAAGCTGATATTCTTATAGAAACAAGTAGAACCTACCTATAATCCCCCTACTCAAAATTGTAGTGTTTTTAACCAAAACATTACAGTTCTCAAAGCAATTCATACTCATAACTTTAAAAACAAGTCAAACAGTACAGAAGAGAAAGGCTGCCTCCACCCATGACCTCATAAGCCCAAGATGTGATCTCAGAGAAGAAGGGGCTCCAGGCTGGCAGGCTGGGAGGCTGGCAGGCTTCACACAAAGCATGACTTCACACTGAGGTTTAGTTTTCAAAGAGTCTTCTAATCCAACTGAAGCTAAGCCACCCTGAGATCCAAGTGCTGAGAAGCCCTGCTACCTCCTAGGGAAGCATTCAGAAGTGTTAGGAATTCTAAGACAGGGTTTCCAGAGATCTGGAAGGTTCCATCAAAGTCTCTCTCCAGGATTGGAAGTTACTCTACAGAACAGTTTCTGAGCCCTGTGATCATGTATTCACAAATTCAGCTAATGAATGCAGGCTCATTCATCCTCATCAAATACAAAAGTCTTCCAGTTGGCCCTTCCGACTTGCTCCCTGGTTACTTCAGTGTTGGATGGGCTCTCCCAAGGTCTGTAGGTCACACCCAACTCACCGCCCAGCAGATATTCAGTAGGAAGCTGAGCCTCAGGGCTTCCTCTGCCAAGTGGGGAGAACACTTCTCATGCCAGGCATTTTCCCTCCAGAGGTCCCTCACAAACTGGGGGAGAGAGGCTCTTATGAAGAGTCCACTACTGTCACCTCTCAGTCTGGGAAGATGGAACACAGACTTGGCCTCTGCTAGACTACAGAGCTGGGATTCATGCCTGACCATGGATAACCACAAAACTTCCCATCTTTCTCCTTCTGCTGATGAGTACTAGCCTTCTTCGGACATCTTGCAAAGAACAAAGTCTCAGTGATTGTTTCTTTCAGTACTGTACCCTGGTTTATCTTCATTCATAGCTCCAGATACCACCTTTGTGCCTGGGGGCCACTGTTTTATTCCCTCTGGTTACAGGAGTGTCTGGTATCTACTAGGGACTCAGCAAAAATGCAATGAATGAATGATGCTATCTTTTTGAACACCAGATTGCCAAAAGGATTCATTAAGTTTCATCCTGCTATGCCAGTGTGTGACCTTGAGGAGGTCTAGTCACCTCCATGGGCTCCAGTCTGCAAATGCAGAGGGAAGAATAAGAATACCGTTCCATAGTTCAGATACTTTGGGCCTTATGCATGTCAGCCAGAGCACAGGCTGCTTTAATGCTCAGAAAAGGGAGCAAAGTTGGAAATGCTACAATTTTTAGCCAATAATAAACTAACAATGAATATGCAATGATATTTTAAAACTAAGGGGAGTTGATGAGTTATGCAAGCAAGGTGCAGAGTGCTCAGCATGTGGGTAGTGCTCAGAGTGTCCAATTCTCTTTCCTCACTGAGCCTCTGTTTCTTCCTCTGTGAAATGGGAGTAATATAGCCCAAACCTTACAGGAGCTCAGCTGAGTTGAACAGTCTGTAAGACTTACATGTATTAGTTTGAATGTAAAGTGTCCCCCGTGGCCTCATGTATTTATGATTCTCATACTCAATCCTCAGCTGGTGGAGCCTTTGGGAGGTGGAACCTTGCTGGAGGAGATGTGTCAGGCGGTGGACTTTGAGGCTTATTAGCCCAGCTCCAGTACTGGACTCTTTCCACCCAGATAAGTGACAAGACATGAGCCAGCTTCCTGCCTGTGCCAGGCTTTCTCTGCCATGATGAAAATTCCCCTCGAAACTGTAAGCCTGAAATAAACCTGTCATCAGCTGCTTCTGGTGGGATGTTTTGTCCCAGCAAAGAGAGGGTAACTGCTATAATAAAGCTGTCATGTACTTACCTGCCCTGTTTTTGGTGCAGGTGATATTAGCAGCAGAGACACACACATTTAGGGACACAGTCTGAATCTTCACAGCGCAGCCAGCATCCTTCACGTGTTTGGGACCCTAAAAGAATGAAATTTGGTCATATATCCGGACTAAACACCTAAGAATCACTTGGGGAAACCAAGGGCAGAGGAGAGGTGCTGTGAAGAAGGCGTAGCAGCCTTGGCAGGTAATGTGAGTGAGCGCTGATGGATACAACTCCTTACTCTTGATAGCGGAGCAGTAACAGAGCATGGTGGGACTCTGGTCTACTAGTGACCACACGGTCTGTCTAAACCAAGCATCTAACTGCCTCTCAGCTCTGTGTTTTGCTACATAGGAATAGGGCCATCGTTTCAGATTTCTAGAGAAGACCAAAACTCACATTTTGAGATAAATTTGGTAAAACTTACATTTAAAAGAAGTGAAACAGTGATGGTACTCTGGTCTGCTTGTGGTGTTTTATGAACTGAACTGTCAAATTACAGAATTAGCCATTCAGTTAACCAAATCCTTTCCAGACATTCCATTGGCTACTGTTTTAGGGCTATTAATCTCTTTCATGCTGACCATCTGTGGTGCTGAATGCTAACACATAAGGGACCCTTACTAAGCATCTATGATAGGCAAAGCCAATATAAGACATCATAGAGGAAGGAAGACAGCAAAATTAAAATTAAAACAAAAAGTAAAAATACAAGCATGGCCCAATTTCTCCCTGCCTGCTCCCTCTGTGTATATGGCAGCACCCAGTGGTAGATTTTGATAGCTGCTGGGCGATTTTCAGAAATAATGAGTGCTTTGGGAGTTGGGACTAAGAGAGCTTTCCATATGGGGTCTGAGAGAGCTGTCCAGCGTAGAGGAGGCTTCAGCCAAGTTACAAGGGTGTGAGGGAATGGGTCAACTCACTGCACGCTGTAGTAGAAATGGCGAGGTACACAGTGGAGTCCCGGGCTACTGCAGAGGATTCTTAGTAGTGGGGTACTACTTAGAACTGTGCTCGAAAGGTAACTTCCAATATGGACCCTTTCAGGCCAGGGGAAATCTGGGCTTTTGCCTGAAGGCTCCTCAGCAGGTGCTAGTGGATGAATCTGACAGAAAGAGATCCCTTGTCTTCCTTGCATCCTCCTGGATGAGCTGGGAACCAACCCCTGCCCTCCTCCCCAACACGAAACCCAGTCATCATCTCTGGTTTTGTATTCCAGTTCATAGAATCTGTTTTTACTCCAAACAGATGTAAGTAGGAGAGAATCCCCTAATATCCCCCCGCAGGCTGGGTTTCCTTGGTGTGGATGCCTTCGTGGTAATGACCTGGCTCCTGAAACAGTTCAGAGAGGTGGCAGGGCTCTGAAACAAGCAGTATTTCCTCTTTTTATGATGGTTCATTTTACATTTTTATTGGCTCTCTACTGATTGCTCCCGGCTCTCTGATGGGATGTGAGATGCGCTGACATTTATAGAAATCGATACATTAATAAATCACGAAGTTCATAATGTCTGATTTGCTTCTAAATGAGACAGAACTATTATCACCATAAAGTTGCACATAAAATATGCCCAATTGTGATGTATTGTGTAGACTAATCAAAGGCATTTGAGTGAATAACCTTTCCTCAAAAGAAGGAAACAATCAAAGCTGAAGAACTTCATTAATAATTCAAGGTGTGTCTGCTAAGGCTTCATTTATTAAGTGCACAGTTAAGAGGCTTCCAAGCTGAGTCCTGGGGAGGATGGTACTGTGACATCGCCTCCTGCCTCTGGACAGGTGCACACAAGCTCACATGAATTGACAGATGAGAGCCTTCTAGCTGAGGGTAATGTCCAGTGGTCTTCTCCAGCTACAAAATGGACCAAAACAATACACATATTGACTTTTTGGATTATTAAGGGCAAAGGACACAAAGCTACATAATAACTCTAGTGGGAAAGAGGCAAGAAATTTTCTCGATGACTCAGTTATTATGCTCGGGGCACTGTGTTTCTGGTCTCCACCACCCACAGGTACCTTGTCCGGGTCCATGGCCATCTTCAGACTGAGGTGGTCAATGGTCTTTTACCCAAAGTCATGCTTCCGCTTATGTCCATTACAGTTAATATAGAAGATATTATGTACTTTAGTCAGTTAATGTTCAACCTGAACTGGCAATTGAGTGCCCCTCTTACAGAGTAAATCACAGACAAGAAAATCTCCCTGTATATAAGAGAAAGATGCCCATTTAATTAACTAGATCCATCAGAAAAGGCATAATAATTCATTACACAGTGTCTAGCTACTGGGCCATTGGACTCTGCTATGGAGACTGATCCTTAAAATTGCCATTGTAGGGCTGGGGAGATGACTCATCAGTTAAAGGCACTTGTTTTCAAAACCTGATGGTCCAAGTTCAATTCCCCAGTACCTACATAAATCAGATGTACAAAGTAACATATTTATCTGGAGTTCCTTTGCAGTGGCAAGAGGCCCTCCTAGTGTACCCATTTTTTTTCTCTCTCTCTCTCTGTATTAGTCAGGGTTCTCTAGAGGAAACAGAGTTGAAAGAATGGATTATAGTAAAAGGGAATTTATTGGGGTAGCTTACGACAGTCCAACAATAGCAATATGCAGGCCCACAGGTGAAGAAACCAGTAGCTGTTCAGTCCACGTGGCTGGATGTCTCAGCAGTCCCAGTTCAGCCCAGAAGGCCTGTTGGCTCCCTGGGGAGCGGCTGCTCTTCAGTCATGTGAGGCCGAGGAAACTGGGTTCTGATGTCCAGGAAAGGTGGGAGAGCAGGATGCGAGTTCAAGTCTCCAACCAGCACCAGCAGCCAGGGGAGGAAGGAAAAAGAAGGAAGTTTTCCTTCCCCCAAGCTTTCTTGTATCCAGTCTCTTCTGGAAGGCCCACCCACTTGGGGGAAGGGCAACTCAAAAGAAGGAACCTCCTCCTTTTGTCAGTCTTTTCTGCAGATAAACTCAGAGACCTGCCCAAGATTACTGTAGATTATTAAACAAGGCAAGTTGACAATAAACTTAACCATCACTCTCTCTCTTTCTCTCTCTCTCTCTCTTGTTTTTTTCTCTCTGCTTGCAAAAAAATAAAAATATTTTTTTAAATTGCCATTGTAACACATACAGTCAGGGAACGATGTCTTTTAGCTATGCACCTAGCACCTTTTACATACCTTATCTCACTTAGATTTATAGCTATAGGGTAGGTATGATTATCACTTGAATTAGTCTATTAACCATATAGTCCCCAGGGACAGTGAGATGATTCAATCAATTCTAAAACTATTACCATGCTCTCTGAGTCCACCAAGAAAGGCACTTAAGATAGGGATGGATACATTAAGACTGAATCTAACAGATGCTCGCTCAACCAAGTTTCATTATTCTCTGGTGATATATGATGTGAAGAAGTTTATGCTCACGCTAGGAACAGAGAAAAGCTTACTAGCTTGGATTATAAGGGATAAGCTTACTCTCTGACATTATCTTTTCCATGTGAGTGTGTGTGTGTGTGTGTGTGAGTGTGTGTGTGTGTGTGTGCAGGCTCATGTGTGTGAGTGCAGGTACACACATGCAACAGAGAGTATGTAGATGCCATAGGACAGCTTTCGGGTGTTAGCCTTTGCTTTGAGAAAGGGTCTCTTGTTGTCCCCAGTTATGTTTTCCAGGCTAGCTCATCTGTGAGCTTTTGGAAAATTCTCCTGCTTCTACCTCCCGACTTACTATAAGCAAGCTGGAATTATAGAAGTTTGTCACCGTTTCCAACTTCTACATAGGATCTAGAGATCCAAACTCAGGTCCTTGGGCTTGTATGGCAAGCACTTTATCCACTGAGCCATCTCCCCAGCTCATAGTTTGGAGTTGCTCAGCATACCAATTTATGATCAACATTTGCCAGCTCTTCTAAAACAGCAGTGACAGTGTGGTGGAGCCAGGCCTCCCTGGGGATCATCCTTCACAAAGCAGAACCTTTTCATTCCTTTGCTTTCACACTGATAAGCCAGAGTTGAGATGTGGTGGGAATACTGACACTAAGGGAGCTGGTAAGTGGTATCCATCAAGCCTTTCCCTATGAGCCAGCTTTTAGACATGGGCAAGCCCATCACAGCTGCCTCTCTACTTGGAAAGCACCTAAAATTAGCAAGTTGCCAAACTGTGGGCATGGCAGGCTGAAAGAGGGCTTTCCACAGTTGCCTTTTCAAACAAACACCAAAACAGGGCTGGAGAGATGGCTCCGCAGTTAAGGCATTTGCCTGCAAAGTCTAACAACCCAGGTTCGATTCCCCAGTACCCACATAGAGCCAGATGCAAAAGTGGCACATGCATCTGGAGTTCATTTGCAATAGCTAGAGGCCCTGGTTTGCCCATTCTCTCTCTCTCTCTCTCTCTCTCTCTCTCTCTCTCTCT
>PVHP010008363.1:33396-54258 GCA_004024765.1 Zapus hudsonius | reverse complement strand
CACAGCACTGCAAACAGCGGCAGGAAGGTGTGCCAAACTCTGGCTAGGGGAAGCTGGCTTATAACCCCATGAGCTCGCCCCCAACAACACAGCTTCATCGAGGTTGTAAAACCCAAACTGCCATCAGCTGAGGATCGATCTATCAGAACACATTCATTTGTTTGTGGGGGACACCTGGATCAAACCATGACAACTGCCAATTACAGAACACATTATATGCCAGGCACTCTGCTAAGGACTTGATGGAGCTGATCTTGTTTAATTTCTGCCACAGATTGTTGATGATGAGGTTGAGGCTCAGAGAGGTAAAATAGCCTCCATGATTCCAGAGATGTTAAGGGACTTAGTGGTACTTAACAAAGCTCAATAACTGATGATCACAACAGAAACATTCTGGTAAGATGACCAACGTGAGGAGAAAGAAGAGTCAGAGCCTAGAGTCTGTGTGACTAAGCACCACCTTCCAGCTGCAAGGGAACTTTGCACAGAGCTGCAGAGATAGAGTCTGTAATTCAGGGATCTCTTGGTTGTTTTATGTGGCTATAAAACTGCTTCAGGCAGTAAAGGGATATGCTTTGATGCTTCAAAGGGAATATGAAAGGAAATCTCCATCCTCATCCAGGAAACAGTGTGACTAACACTGCCCCACAGAAAAGGGGGGAATGGCTAATGCACCACGATGATGCCGAGCCGGTGAGGAGTCTGGAGAACGCCTGGTCCCGGCACCCTGTGATGCTGCTAGAGAACTCTGAGTTGGGACTTCTCATATGGAAGATAGGCTTTTAAGTGTCTGAACTGTGGAAATACAAAAGAACCTTCAAACCCATCAAACCCGTTAACCTAAAGAAAATTATGTATGGAGAACTCACTGCTCTGTTTGCTTTTAGCCGTGGCAGTGGCTAAAAGTGTCATTTCTATCAGATTAAGCTTCTTAGGAAAGAATCCATCTAAAAGATGCATAAAATGCCAAATATACATCTTTACAATTGAAAAGAATGAACAATCAACCAACATTTGAGGGCACAGATTCTGGAGGATGGGGATGTCCTCAGGACAAGGCCAAGCATTTTTACTGGCTTTCCTTCTTGAGGTACTTGGTGATGATTGGCAAGGGGTATGAGTCTAATAGAGAGGGACCCAGAGCTCGTAGAAGGCCTTCTAGCATAGTGAGATTGAAATTTACAGTTCCAGGAAGACTTTAGGATCTCAGAGGAAGGAGCTATATGGACAAGAGATTGTTCTACACCCTCTTGAAGCAGCCACTCATCCCAAGATGCACACATGCAGCAAGAAGTTCCGGATAAAATGCACAGCACCTCATTAAACTATAATTTCAGATTTAACTAATATCAGATTAACTGATTTCAGAGATAATTAATCTTTTTCAGAAATATCTCGTATGGCAAAATAGATAGGAAGATGAAGAATTTTATCAGATTTCTTAAGGGTATAAAAAAAGTCAAATGAAAGTACTATAACTGAAAAATAGAAAGATCAAAAGAAGACTCCAACACATGGGTCTAAACAATTTAGGTAGCACAGAGAGGGAGCAGAGAAATGATGGTGAGGACAATAAAAAGATGTCCACGTTGAAGACAGAGAAACCTAAGACACGGTGAAAAGGTTCAGTATTCAGGAAACAACCTGAAGAAATGGACGAGAAGGAAGAAAACAATGGAGTCGAGGAGGCCAGGGCAAGATGGCTACCCAGACTAGCCAAATAGAGGAGCTCTGGGTTCTAGTAAAAGACTCTGCTGAAAGAATTTGCTGGAAGGAGACTCTTAGCTAGTTTTGTGTATAAACCTGGCTGGTCTTCACTGCTAGGTACTTGGTCAATATTATTCTGTGTGTTCATGTAACATTTTTTGATGAGACTAACATCTATATTAGTTTTTTTATGTAAAACAAAGCAGGTTATCACCCATAATGATGGACCTAATTCAGTAAGTTGAAACTTTTAATCAAACAAATATTGACCTCCCTGAGCAAGAAGGATTTCTGTCAGCTACTGTTACGGGATTAGAACTCCTCTGCTACCTTCTGGGAAGTAGGAAAGCCTCTAGTCTTTATGTCTGTCTGTCTTTCGTAGGATGTGACATGGACATTTTTCATGCCTTCGCTAGGAAATCAGTGATGCATATTATAATCTCTATAGAAACTGATGGTGAATAGTGCCATTTCACTGGAAAAATAATAGAAAGGAAATGGAATAACAACTTTTTATCAATCTCAAAGAAGGTAGGAACAAAGAATTTTTGAAGATAATTAGAAAACAATAGATGGTAAATATAAACTCAAATATACCAATAATTTTGTTTGATGTAAATGGAAGCCAAGATTTTCCAGATGTGGTTGTGCATGCCTTTAATCCTCATACTCAAGAGGCAGAGGTGAGAGGTCCCCTATGAGTCTGAGGCCAGCCTGGAACTACAGAGTGAGTTCCAGGTGAGACTGGGCTAGAGTGAGAGCCTACCTTGTGAAACCAAAGCCAAAACAAAGCAAAACAAAAAAGCAAGGATTTCCAGACTGATGTTAGATAAGCTAATTATATACGACTTAAAAGATAGACATTTTATATAGTGAACAAAAGAGATGGTATCAGTTTTGTGTTGATATGACTAAATATCACAAACCAGGTAATTTATTAATAAATATTCTTATTTCTTACAGTTCTAGAGACTTGCTAGTCCAAGGATAAAGGATCAAATATTCTGAGAGCATTCTTGTCTGTAAGGACTCTCTTGAGTCTCAAGGTGGCACAGGACATAATTCAATGACATGGAGGGAGCTAGCCACAGAGCTCACTGTTATAACAAGCCATTTTCTCCAT
This sequence comes from Zapus hudsonius, assembly GCA_004024765.1. Classification (NCBI taxonomy): domain Eukaryota; kingdom Metazoa; phylum Chordata; class Mammalia; order Rodentia; family Dipodidae; genus Zapus; species Zapus hudsonius. The sequence continues at coordinate 51,428 of PVHP010008363.1, read as the reverse complement.
TACCAATTAATCTGTTAATGGATCAATCTACTCATTAGAGCAGAGTCCTTATAACCTGCTAATCACTGCCTATGAATACCTCAGTAATACAATAGGGATTCAAGTTCATCATTAGTTTTGATGACCATTAAAACTATATTGGTATCACACATAGTATACCTTAACCCATGAAATAGTTCTAGAGTTTGCTGTTGCTGCTTGGAGACAGGGTACCATGTATCCCGCACTGGCTTCCAAATCACTATGTAGCTAAAGCTATCCATGAACACCTGACCCTGCTGCCTCCACTCCCCAGGTGCTAGGATTGCAGGTGTGCTCTACCAAGCCAAGGTAGAGATTTTTAAAATTTGTTCAATAATTTCATACACATGTATGTATGTATGTAGGTCAAGTTTGACCACCCCCGTTACCTTTTCCTGTCTCCCTCACTACCCTCACTGTCCTTTTCTTCTTTCCACCACATACCATTAAGAGAATGGTTCCCTGTGTAGAGAAAAAGATATCAAAGCATCAAACATGTATTAAAAATACATTATAAATATGGGCTGGTAAAATGCATTGGTAAATCAGGTAACATACAGTTTTTGAGTAGTAATGATCTATGTTCATATCTATTTTGCCTTTCAGAGAATATTACATAAAGAAGTTATAATATATAATATATAATTTATATAATATATAATATAACATATATCCTGATCCTTGAGTAATTCAGATGAAACCCACTTATTTTCAACTCAGCCAACATTATTTGAGTATAGATTCTATCTCAATAGGAATCATGAATTACAATTTTAAGAAATTATTATCATTATGCCTATAAATATATTTAATAGCAAAAGACATTATTTAAGCAGGTAAGTTTATTTTATGAACATTTTATTTTCATTAGACACTTTTTATAATGTATATATTTTTATCATAATACCTTCCCATTACTTTTTATTGTTTTTTCCCATCTCTATTCCTCTGAACCCCTTTTTCCTCCTAACTAATCTCTCTTCTTTTATGTCCTGTTATTCTCTTCTATACTTGTGTAACCCACTGAGTTTAATTAGGGTGTCCTGCATGAATGTAATTGTGGAATTATTTACCAGGGCACATGCAGCTTGAAAGTGGGTACCCCACTATAGAAAATGTCTCCTGTTCTTTCAACAACCATTAACTTCAATAACTACTCAGGCAGGAACAGGGTCCCATGGCCTCCTCTCTCGTCCATGATGAAATGTTGATGGTCCCAATACTCTGTGTATAGGTAACAACACTCACTATATGGTCATGAATACAATGGTTCATGACATGGAACTATAAAATATTTATGAATCAAATTTATTGCATACATTCAAATATCTTGATTAACTTGTTTTCATAAATGCTTTTTGTTTCACTTAATCTTTTGTTTCTACTAACCATTCTTTGGGCATCTGTATGTATTTTGTGCAGTACACATATTTACATGTGTGTGGGCACACGTGTACATGTGAGTGGGCATGCATGTCTGTGTGCATGTGAATCTGGCGGCCAAAGGTTAACATCAGATATCTTCCTCAAGAATTCTACACCTCATATTATTTTTGAGACAATTTCTCTCATTGAACTCAGAGCTCACTGATCAGTCTAGGCAAACTAGCAACTCCCAAGAGTCCTCATTTCTACCTCCTCAGCTCTGGGATTCTAGGTGCACATCATCACACCTGACTTTTACGAGGTTTGGGGGGGCTCTTTATACTTGCATGGTAAGCACTTGGCCAACTGAGCCCCCTCTCCTAACCACTCTTCATAGACTCCTAAATCTCAGACAAAAAATTAAGTCACAATTAAAATTTCTAATGACATCTGGTGTTTGCTGATGATCTGTCTGCAAGTACAGGTGATCCGAACTTCAAAGGCTGCATTGAATGAAACCAAGCAACTTCCTTCTTGGTCTTCTACTTCAAGTGCCAACTGCTTTTAATTATGAACTTGAGTGAGTGACCTAATATATTCCAATCATTGTCAGATTTCCATTCAATAGCATTTCTCCCTGGCAATGTTTTGGAAAAGTATTCTTAGAAGGCATGTTCTTTCCTGTGCTGAGATACAATCCATGCTCAGAAGAAAGCAGCTTTCCTACAGTCCAACTGGCTTTTCAGGGCGCGGAGCCAACTTCTCTGTTAGCACTCAAGCAATCATTACCCAAATGTACATGTGGTCTAAGAGTGGGTTCTATTTAAGGAAACACCACAGAAATGGTGGAGATGTTATTTCTGAATCAACACATACACGCATAACTTTAGAAACTGAAACATCAAGACCACAGTTCCTGGGTTTGCCCAAGTGCTTATACACAGCACAGGGAATTCAACTCACCATTCAGGACTTCCAGCATGTCTGAGTCACCCTTGTTCACCCCGATTTCCTTCCTTGACCAAGCCTCCTTTAGAAGTCACAGACATTAATGTGGGAAAGAGAGGGACTTCATGTGTGTAGGCTCTTGGCACTTGAAGCTTTAAATTGTTAGTACCTGGTGCCAACAATCGCCCCTTTCCATTGGCAAATGGCTCTTTCCCAAAGCAGAGAAAATCGTGATAATCCTCTATTCTTTGGGAACACAGGCTTTCCCTGTTCCTTTGTTTAGGAAACACAGAGCAGTGAGTGTCTAAATGGGTCCTTTGTGCTCTTTGTATCAGCCAAATGACCCCACAGATGCGACACTCCAGGGAGGCCATCCAGACCCAGGTACTGGAAACCTCCCCCAAGCAACAGCCCAGGGGTAGGGCCTCATCTTCTCCTTCCAGTCATGACTTGCATGGCTGGGCCAGAGATTGCCATGAAAAAGGTCTTGGCAGTCACAGACCTTGCTTTGGCGAAGCTAGTGTTCCAAGGGAAGCAATGTAATTGAGTCAGTCAATGTAAGGTGCAGGAAGCATGGCTTGCACCCTCCCTGATGAGTCTAGGAACTCTAGAGTCTTCTGAATATGTGGGAGGGGGAGGGTGTTTGTTAATCTTTGGATAGTCTTGATGGTGCTCATTTCCTGAATGTTAGCTTTTCTTTAAAAATTCTTTGACTACATATGTTAGTTTTTTATAGTAAATTAGCTCCAATGTTTGTAAATTGTATTCACTATTAGTAAAAGCTTAGTGGGCCCCCATCTCCAATACATTTATAAATTAGCAGAGTGCACAACTATGCTATGATATTTCTTGTACTATATATTCAAAAGATTAAAAAAATTCTTCCTAATTGCAGTAGATTCTACTTTTATTATCCAAGTCCTCAAAGTATTAAAAAATCAGTGGTTAAAGGTGCTTGCTTGCAAAGCCTGAGGACCTGGGTTAAATTGCCCAGTACTCGTGTAAAGACAGATGTACAAAGTGACACATGTATCTCAAGTTTGGCTGCAGTAACAGGAAGCCCTGGTATGCCCATTCTTTCTCTTCCCTTCCTCTCAAATAAATAAAAGGTAGAATTTTTATAAAGTTATAATATTGGCAAGGATGCAGGGAGAGAGGAACCCTCATTCACTGCTTTTGGGAGTGCAAACCTGTACATCCAATATGGAGACTCCTGAAAAAGATGAAACTAGAGCTACCAACACCCACCTATTCCTCTTGTTCTCCCTCATCTGCAGCTCCTAACCTGGAAGAACTTGAGTTGCAGCATACCTGGTTTGAAACTCCAGGAACAGATAACAGGGATGGAAGGGTTTGGGGGAAAGGAGAGGGGGGAAGATATTCAGAAAAACTAAATCAACAATGAATTGGTACCAAAGAATCCTTACTCCTGGACAGCAGGGTGAAAGGTATAACCCTTCAAAGGGATGTGAGGTATTGTCTGATAAGTGGGGTCCCAAAGAAGGTGTGATGAAGACTAACCCTACAACATTTGACTGGCTTGTAACTCCCAGCGCCAGAAATTGGTTACTACCTACATTGAGTTGTTGATTGGAGAAATATATGAGGTCCCCAAAGAAGACAAGCTTCTGTCCATCTCTGCCCTTGGTGAAAGATGAGACCCTATAAGTGAAGGCAGCACATGCTGCCCACACACATCCAGACACCCAGCTGGAACCTGAAAGGAAAACATTTTTCAGAAGGCTAGTCAGGATGGTGCTAAAAACCACTACCTGAGCTGTCGGGGAGATTGGCCCACAATGTTGGGAGAAAGCAGGGGGCACAGCTCTACAACTGCAACCAGCATGACAAGATGTACACACCTGGGTAATAGTGCCACCCAACATAGGTGGGTACCAAGGGCTCTCTGATTGGCTAAGAAATTCACTCAAGGGCAAGGAACCCATAGCTGGAAAGGGGATTGAAGCAAAATCCTTTGGAGACCAAGAATCTGGACTCCAAGGAGAAGCTTCCAGTAATTTTGGGACAAAAGGGAGACTACCCCCATCACTATCTCTCCGAAGTAGCAATAGTAACAATGCTTGTCTGATTTAACCTATGCTGATCTCACTCCCCATTGGAGAATCCATTTCTGTGTTTCAGAAGGCAATGAGAACTGAGGACGCTCTAATTCACAAACAAGATCCAAAATGAAAGCTGACTCCCTGGCAAGAGATGAACCACCCATAGCACATCAGCAAGGTGAAACCACAGAGGAAGTGGTGACATGAGCAAAGGTGCTTCCACAGCGAGGCTGATAAAGCCTGTGCCAGGGGGATGGAGACAGACTCTGAGGGGTCTCAAAACCTACCAAAGCAGAAACCCAGAAGCCGCAGAGAGTGCAACACTCTAGTATACTTAAAACACACCCACCACATTTCAGGGAATTTTGTGCAAGAGGGTGAAGAGATTTTTAGGAGCCAAGGTGAGTGGGCATATTTAGAGGCAGTGCCTCCCCCCACAATGACTGCTGCTCTCACAATCCATAGGCTACAACCCCATGGCGCACACCAGCAATCCCACTGAAGAGGGCCCTCAGCGGAATGGTGGCAGGGAGGAGGGAAACACTGGTACCAACACATGAATTGTTCATTCAAGATTTCTACTTAATAAATAAAAATAAATAAAATAAATAATAAATAAATCTAAAAATACTGATAATAATAAACAATAAATATAAAAATAAAAATCACCAAGGACATGAAGCTTTGAACATTTTTTGTAATGGGATGTGATGATACGTTGAGGCTATTTTATGCATAAATAAATGAGAAATATAAAAACTTAGAATGACAGCTAATTTTATATACCATGATACATACATTTAGATATTTTTAACTCATATGTTCAGCTGCTAATTAAGCTAAATATTTGCCATATTGCAAGCATACAGTTACATAAGGTATATTTCAAAGCAACAAATTAAAATGACTTTATGAAAAGTTAAATGGAACACATCCATTACTATAACACAAATGTATAAAGTGCATTATTAAAAATAACCCAAATATTGAGTATGAAAATTGTATTTTTAAACGTTTTCATTATTATAAAAATATATATTAACATAGCAAGACACTCAGTATCATGTGCTATAGAGAAAACCCCTTAATGCCAGGATGTCACATTCCTTTATGCATTAGACATTCTCCCCCACCATGGCTCTTAAAATCTTTCCGCCACCTTTTCCACAAGTTTCCCTGAGTCATGGTGGATAGGTTTAAAATTTTCATAATTATTAGTCTCTGGATTTGTGTTTTGGACTACTTTGTGCACCCTTGGTGTCTATCTCCTTTATCCTTCCCTAGGATATCTGCCTTGCTGTGGGAACAGCTCTTTTGCTCATCACACCCCTTCCTTAGAGGTTGTGTTAGGGCTCTAAATGGGGAGTTTGAAGTGGCTTGTCTCCTGCTTGGGTGCCCCCCATCATCTCAGGTCCTATCGGTGGAATTCGGTTGTCCATGGTTTTCAATGATTTCTGGAAAATACAGACAGAATCTTAAATGGGGAGTAAGATCATTTCTGGTTAATTGAGACAAATATTGCTAGTTTGGTGAGCACTTGAAGGGTGTATCCTTTCTGAAGTCCTATGGTTAGTGAGGACTTCCCCTTGGAGATCCAGTTCTTGGTCCCCATTAAAGGTTTCCTTGGATCCCCCTACCAGTCAAGGGTTCCCTGCCACTGAGCGGATCTCATAGCCAATTAGCCAGCTGTTGATGATCAACCTAGGTTGAGTGCCAATAATGCACAGATGGGCACTTCTTGTCTTGCTTGTTTGTGCCATATAGCAGTGTGATCTGCATTCTCAGGCCTTTGGTTGGTCTAGCTTAAGGATGTCCCCTGCTTTCTCAGAATATCATTGATCTGGTTCCCCTAGTGGCTTGTGCAATTGCCTTCTGGCATTACACAGGCTAGCTTTCTGGGAAGTGAATTCATTTCCGGATTCAGCAGGGTCTCTCAGTGTTGTGTGACAGCAGTCTGTGGAATCTTCACCAATAGGGCCTATCTTTTGCCTGATGTGGGTATTGGAAAGCTGTGACAAAAGCTTTTTCTATTTTGGGGACGCTGTAGGTCACTTCAATCAACAGCTCATTGTGGGCAGTAACTTATTACTGGGACAGGGAGCCAAAGGTCAGAGTCATTGTACCAGAGGTAGGCTTCCACCCACCCAACCTCTTCAGGGCCCTTGTTACCATATGATGCCCCCAGCTACCTCAAGAACTTGTGCAGAAGAAAGGATTCTATGGTGTCAATTTATTGTGAGTTTAGATTACTGTATGTCTCCCCCCTCTATCCCATCCCCTGCAGCCCCCAGTTCCTTCCATCCCCTTTGTCTGTCTCCTGAATCACATGTTAGGTTTGCTTACTATTCAAGCTTAACCTGATTAGGATTAGATGAGGGAGAATATGTATTATTCGCCTCTTTGTTCTTGTGTGAGTTTGCTAAGTATGATCTGTTCCAAGTCTGTCCACTTTTCTTTGAATTGCATTATATAGTTTTTCCTAACTGTTGAGTAGAATTCCATGGTGTATATGTACTACGTTTTTGATACTTATTTTTCCAGAGATGGGCATTTAGGTGGTTCAATTCCTATCAATTATGAATTGAGCCACTGTAAACATGGTTGTACAGATGTCTCTGTGCTGAAAAGAGGAGTCCTGAGGATAGATGCCCAGTGGAGGGATAGCTGGGTTCCATATCCATCCTGTTCAGGAGCCTCCACACTACTTTCCATAGTGGTTGTACCAGTTTGCTTTCCCACCAGCAGTGAATGAGGGTCCCTTGTTCCCCACATCCTTGCCAGTATCTCTTGTTGGTAGATTTTTTTTTAAAGACTGCCATTCTCACTCGAGTAAGGTGGAATCTCATTGTTGTTTTGATTTGCATTTCTTTGATGAATAATGACATTGAGCATTTTCTTAAATGAGAGTTGGCCATTTGTATTTCCTCCTCTGAGAATTCTCTGTTGAGTTCAGTGCCCCATTTTGTGAGAGGACTATTTGATATTTTATTATTTAATTTTTTGAGTTCTTTGTAAGTTCTAGTTATTAGATCTCTCTCTGTGCTGTAGCTGGCAAAGACTAACTCCCAGTTTGATGGTGGTCTGTTGGCTTTGAGCATGGTACGTTTGTCTGTACAGAAGCATTTAAACTTGTTGATATCTCATTGGTTAAGTGATTGATGTACTTACTGGGCTATTGGAGGTTTGTTCAGGAAGTTTTTCCCTATTCCAATCTAGTAGAAAGTTTCCCTATTTTTTCTTAAGGGTTTTCAGAGTTTCAGGTCTTATGTTGAGGTCTTTAATCCATTTTGAGTTGAAGGATGATAAATTTAATGTGAACACTAACGATGGGATATATTTGATATTTTAGAATATTTTCCTGTAATTTACAATCATTAACACAGAGTATTCTCACTTCTGTAAAATGCATCATGACTTTAGTTGAGAAAGGGTGAAGAGAATGTTGTATGCTAACTCACAATATTTTCCTTTGTTTCTTTTCTCATCAAATAATCTCTCCTGTTAGTACTTTAGGACATAGTATATTTTTCCAAGAACAATAATTTTCAAAAGATGACAAACTGTGCTTCTGGCTTCAAAGAAAGCATTTCTGGCTCTTTTAAGAGTCGTTTCATCATTCAAAGACTGAGCCTGTGACAGGAAGGAAGCTGTCTGCATCAACTTTGGGACTGTTACTTCACTTTCCACTTGTTTAGAAGAAGTTTTTGAACTAGAAAAAAATATTCTTTCAACGAAACTGTTTTGTCAACCAGCAATTTCTTCTCCCTCTAGGGTATTGAAGGCATGGGAGAACACTTTCTAAACAGTTGTATCATGATTATTTTGAAATTTTAGTTTAATTTATGACTTTCAGGAGTGTCTCAAAACAGAAATAATGCAAGCATTGGTTTTTTAAACAAAAATAGTTACATCAGGGCTGGAGAGATTGCTCAGCAGTCAAGGACTTGCCATCAAAGCCTAACAAATTGGGTTCTGTTTACCAGCACCCACGTACAGCCAGATGCACAAAATAGTACAAGTATATGGAGTTAATTTCAGTGGCCAGAGGCCCTGGCATGCCTATTCCCCATCTTTCTATCTGTCTGTATATCTATCTCTCTTTGCATAATAAATAAACATTTGAAAAAAATTAAAAATAGTTATAAAAACTACCATCGTACTGATACTTTTGCACTTTAAAAAAAGAATACTGTACAAAAAAAATCTTAATACCCCAAACTGATATGGGTATATATATATAAAGACAAATATATATATTTATATATATATATATATATATATATATAAAGACAAATTGATGGTTAATGCCAGCGAAATAAGTTATGTGGAGACTTTATGAATGGCATCACTGGCTCTGATAAGGAAGGGATTCAACACCAAGAATCAGAATTCATGGATAATTCAAGGCTTAATTTTTTGGTAGTACCATTAACCCAGAGGTTCTCTATAATAGGACATTGTTCTCAGTCAGTATTTTATAGGGTGAAGGACAGTCCGTTTATGCCAAACAACATGACCTCAGATCTACCAAACTAAGTTGTGAAACTTGGAAGACAATGCAGCAAAGGGCATCGGCCAACTTCCACCTGGGTCAAAACCACCCTGTTCCCTGGAGAGCTCTTGAGCACTGCAAATGATTCAATGTACTTAGTCCAGGTGACTTGTCAACGCATGAGAAAGACAGGGAAAGCTTCACTTCCTTTTTGCTTCAGATTAAAAGGAAATGCATATTAAATTTCTCCTTTTTATTTATTTAGTAGAAGCTATGGTTGAACAAGTCATGTGTTGGTACCACCATTTCCCTCCTCCCTGCCCTCATTCCACTGAGGGTTCTCCTCAGTAAGATTGCTGGTGTGCAACCATGGGGTTGAGGGCTGTGAGTTGTTCAAATACCAGGGGTCATTAAGGGGGAGGGGATACAGCATTGCCATGGCTTTTACAATCTTTCTGCCTCCTCTGCTGCAAAATTGAGCCATGGTGGATGAGTTTAAATCTACTGTAGTGTTGAGCTCTTAGCAGCTTCTGGAATTCTGCTTTGGGACATTTTGTGTATCTTCATTGTTGACTCCATCGTCCTGGCTCAGGTTGACAGGCTCTCTGTGGAAGCAGCACTCTGGCTCACCTCACCACTTCCTCTGTGGCTTCACCTGGGCCCTAGGTAGTTATCGTGCTTATGGGTGGTTCATCTCTTGCCAGGGAGTCAGCTATCATTTCTGGTCTTGTTCATAGAATTAGTTTGTCCTCAGTTCTCATTGCCTTCTGAAAAATAAAAACAGATTCTACAATGGAGAGTGAGATCAGAATAGGTTAAATTGGAGAAGCAATGTTAATTTGGTGATATTATAATGGGTATAGTCTCTCTTTAAGCCCATACATAGGGAAAGCTTCCCATTGGAGTCCAGATTCTTGGTCTCCATAGGAGTTTGGCTTAGATCCCAGTTCCAGCTATGAGTTTCTTGCCATTGAGCAGATATCTCTTAGGCGATCGATCAGACAGTCCTTGATTATCAACCTAGGTTGAGCGCCCTATTGCACAGGTGTGTAAATCTTATCATTGTGGTTGTTGTCTAATAGCAGTGTCCCCTGCTTTCTCCCAACATTGTTTGCCAATTTCCCTTAGCAGCTCATGTAGCGCTTACCAGCAGTATATGGGCTAACTATCTGGGATTGGTTTCCTTTGAGGTTCCTACTGGGTCTCTTGATGTTGTGCATTGGCAGTCTGTGGTATGTTCAGGATTAGGTCTTACCCTTTACCTTTGCCAGGTAATCAAGTGCCTTGACAGAAGCCTATTCTGTTTTGGGGATCTCTGATCAACAGGTCAATGTGAGTAGTAACTGATTTCAGCCACATCCAAATGTGTTAGTGTTAGGCTTCAGCCTACTCTCTTCAAGACCCTTCTGACCAAACAAAACACCTAAGTTCCTTTGGAGGGTTATATCTTTTAGCCGACTGTCCAGAAGTAAGAATTCTATGGTACCTATTCATTTTGATTTAGTTTTGTGTATATTTCCCCCTGCCCTCCCATTCCCTCTCTACAAAGACTTCCAGCCCTATTATCTGTCCCTCAAGATTCATGTCAGGTGTGCCTGCAACTCAAGCTGTTCCTGGTTAGGAACTGCAGGTAAGGGATGCTGTAGTCAGCTACACACCGCTGGGATGAATCTCCAAACCAGGCACAGTTTGGGGAGGAAAGTATTTATTGAAGTAACAGATCTAGGGGAAGTTCCATAATGGCAAAAGAGGCTGGCCCCTTTTAGAGGTCCAAGCAGAGAGAGAAAAACCCATCACCAGCAACACACATACACTAACAAACAGTAAGCTCTGCAGAGCCCAGATTACTCTTTGTATATTTATAGCTGGAATTCCAGATCCACCCCAGACACACCTTAGGGCTGAAGCCTAGGAGGCCAGGTCAAGGCAACACCTCCTCCAGCTAGGAGACAAATCCAGGCTTCAATAAACTCTTTAATCTATTGAGGGACATCCCTTCAAACTACCACAAGAGAGAAGATGCATTTATCTTTCTGTGCTTGTGTTAGTTTGCTGAGTTTGACCTGTTCCAAGTCCATCAATTTTCCTGCAAATTTCATTATATTGTTTTTTTCTTACTGCTGAGTAGAATTACATGGTGTATGTGTACCACAACTTTGATATCCATTTCTCCAGCGATGGGCATCTGGGTTAATTCCAATTCTTAGCTATTGTGAGTTGAGCAGCTATGGTCATAGTTGAGCAAATGTCTCTGTATTGACAAGAGGAGCCTTTAAGATATTTGTCCAGTAGAGGAATAGGTGGGTCAGTTGGTAGCACTATTTTCATCATTTTCCATAGTCTTCATATTGATTTCCATAGTGGTTGTACAAGTTTGCATTCTCATCAGTAGTGGATGAGGGTTCCTTTTTCCCCACATCCTTGCCAACATCTCTTGTTAGATATTTCAATGATTGCCATCCTAGCTGGAGTAAGGTGTAATTTCATAGTTGTTTTAAATTGCATTTTCCTGATGATTAAGGATGTTGAACATTTTCTCAAATGATTATTAGCCATTTGCATTTCTTCCTCTGTGAGTTTCCTATTCAGTTCATTCCCCATATTTTAAGTAGGTTCTTTTGCCCTTATTACTTAATATTTTGAGTTCCTTATAGATTCTAAATATAAGGACTCTGTCAGTGAGTAGCTGACAAAGATATTTTCCCAATCTGATGGTAGTCTGTGGGCTCTGTCTATGGAATGTTTGTCTGTACTAAAGGTTTTTTTTGCTTGATGAGAGCCCATTGGTTGAAAGACTGTTGAAATTCCTGGGTTACTATGGTAATGTTCAGGAGGTTTTCCCTACTCCTATATTGTGGAGAGTTCCCCTTGTTTTTTTTCCAGGTATTTTAGTTTTAGGTCTTATCCAATTTGCCCAGTCTGTTTGTTGAAGATGATTCTTTCTTCAGTGTACGTTGTTAGCTTCTTTATCAAAGATCAAGTAGCTGTAGTTATTTAATCTAAGGACTGGGTCTTCAATACTGCTCTGTTGATCTTTATGCCAGTACCATGCTGTTTTTGTTACTATGGCTTTGTGGTATAGCTTTAGATCAGGTATGGAGATACCTCCAAAGTATTTGTTTTGTGTAGAATTTTTTCGATATTTGAGGCCTTCAGCCTCAATATGAATTTTGAGACTGATTTTGTTTTTGTTTTTTAATCTCTGCAAAGAATGATATTAGGATTTTTTATTGGTAATATATTGAATCTGTATACTACTCTTGGTTGAATTGCCATTTTTACAATATTATTTCTACCTATTCAGGAGCATGACAAAGACTGTTTTAAGATTTTTGCAATGACTTTCAGTGAAATATCTAGGAAAACTTACTTGAGTATTGTTTTATTTCCAAAGGTACTGTAAAATTTGGGTGTATTTAATATTCAGCATGTCCATGGCTGGTTAAAATATATATTTTCTTTGTACAGGATATTGTTGTAATTATTACTACTATGATTTTCAACTTGTACTGTACATTAGGTCGAAGGTTTTCAAATTGTCCCCCAAATAAGACTCTGTCAGCATATTTGTGTACAGTAAATCAGCTTTCTGGGGGTAATTTCCAGTGGCCATCTCTTCTCCATATGTAGTAGTAATCAGCCACACACCAATGGGATGAACCTTCAAACAACACACAGTAATGGAAGAAAAGGACTTATTGAAGCAAGAATTTGGGGAAGTTCCATAATGATGAAAGAGGCTGGCCCCCTTCCACAGGTCCAAGAAACCTATCACCAGTACTACACACATACCCACAAACAGGGAGGAGAGAGGAGACTTTCTCTCCCTTTGTATAGTCTTAGATGGGGGCCTTATAACCCTTTCCAAGACTTGTTGACTTCCTGAGTCTCTGGAATTTCCTTCCTGCACTGCTCTTCCAGGAAAGGATATTTGTTTCTAGCTTTCCTGAGCTTCCTTACATCCTGCCCCCTACTGAGAGGACTGCCTTCCTGTGAACCTTCTCAGAGACCCACCCAAAATTATTAAAAAAGGTCAAGTTTACAACACTTAACCATCACAAGTCCGTCCCCTGTCAACTTGACATCAAACCATATCTTCTTACATCATACTTAATTTCCAAATGAAGACAGTAACAAGATCATAATCCCACCTAACATGATATCCCATATATAACCAGAAATGCATAATTTCCCCCAACACAAGGCAAGGTCTCTTACCTGTGAGTTTTGTAAAATCAAAACAAGTTATATGTTTTAACAAATAATGGCACAGAGTAAACAGTTCCAACTTCTTTGAGGCATAACAAGACTGGACCAATGCAAACTCATCAACCCGGTATATTCAAAATACCTTTGGATCTCCACTGCAAACCAAGGTCTAATGGTTTTACTTGCCCATCAGGGACTTCAGTGGCTTCTGGAACCATGTGCACTTCATGACCCACTCCACTCATGCATATCTCGTGCTTCCAAAAGCAATGCCAGGCTGTATGTGCCCAGAGAGCTTGATCAAGGTTGAAATTAAGTAATGGACTCCTGTGTTTAGCTAGCAATATGGAACTGAGAATTTAAGATTTAAGGTTGGAAAAATTCAAGCAAGTTTAACTTACTGGCACGGAGACTGGCTTTAGTTTACTGTAGGTGCTATTGTCAACACATTATCAATCCTAAAGACGATACCCCACCTGCTTTACATTGAGACAAATGCCTGAGGTGTTTTTGTTCAGGAATGACTAAATGGTTGAAATGCAAACTCTTTTGAAAGGCAATAGTGGAAAGGAAGGAACCTGCTCTTTAAGGTTAATTTTTCTCTGAATTAACAACAGGGCTGTGTTCTGCATACCTGGTATTGCTTTTGGAAGCATGAAAAATGCACGGGTGGAGTAGGTCATGAAATGCACAAGAAGTTGCTGCTGAGATACTTAAAAGGCATGAAGTTCCTTTGGAAGATGGACCATTGTTTGCAATGGAGACCAGAAAATGTCTTGGATACACCAGGACTATACAAGGGCTACCATGGAGTGCTGTTGGCTAGGGATGGAAGTTTTCCCCCAGCTATTCAACCAAGCTGGAGGCACAGTTTGTCTAATGGTTGTTGTGTTTCATTGGTCCAGACTCTCCTCATGTTTACTCTGAGCCATTACATGTCAAAATGTTTTGATTATACAGAATTCCCATTAAAGGACCTTGCCTTGTGTTGGAGGCAGATTATGCATTCGTGGTTGAACATGGGATGGTTGTATCATTTTAGGCAGAATTATGATCATGTTACTGTCTTCATTTGGATATTAAGTATGATGTAAGGAGATATGGTTTGATGTCAAGTTGACAAGAGACTTGTGATGGTTAAATTTTGTTGTCAACTTGACATGTTGGTAATCTTGGGTGAGTCTTTGATGTTCACAGGACCCTCTCAGTAGGGGGCAGGATGTAAGGAGGCTGAGGGGAGCTGAAAATAATCATCCCTTGCTGGGAGGCCAGTGAAGGAAGAAAAATTCCAGAGACTTAAGAAATCAACATGTCTGGGAAAGGGTTGCAGGACCCCACCCTAATGCGAAATAAAGGGGAATCTCTCTCTTCCTTCCCCACTGCCTGCTTGCTGGTGTGTGGGTGTTTGGGTATGTGGTGCTGGTAATGGGCTTTTCTCTCTCTAGTTGGACCTGTGAAGGTAGGCAAGCATCTTTCACCATTATGGAATTACCCCTGAATCTGTAGTTTCAATAAATCCTTTCCTCTTATAACTGTGCCTGGTTTGGAGGTTCATTTGAGCAAAGTGTGTCTGGCAAGGACACCTCCATTTCAGGTGCCTGTCAGATATCACTGTGTTCCCTAATTGAGGTAAGAATGAGGCACCAAAGGGGTGCCATTTGGCAGGTGTGGTGTGGGAGATAAAAATCTTATTTCTTCAGTGAATGTTTTATGTTGGGTTTGACTCAGATTGAAGTAGGATAACTTTATATCCATAGATGCACAGTGTGGTAGCTTGAATGGGGGGGTCCCACAATAGATTTAAGAGTTATCAAAGTTTTTTCCAGCTGCCTGGATGGAGGGGGGGTCATGTTGGCCAGATCCTGGGGTCCAGCCCTAAGGCATTTCTAAGGTGGATGTGAAATTCCAGGGATACATACACAAAGAGCAGTCAGAGGTGAAGTCTGGTGGTCCTGCTCTTTGTGAGTTGGAGTGTGCTGGCTGGAGGTGATGGGTTTCTGTCTCTGCTTGGATAATTAAAAGGGGCCACTTTTTTCTTCATTATTTAACTTCTCCTGGATATGTTACTTTAATAAACAATAAATAAAACATGATATTTTCCTCCAAAAACTATGCTTGGTTGGAGATTCATCCCAGCAGCAGCGTGTGCCTGAGTACTACACACAGGATGTGAAAGTTTCAAGTATGCCAGCCCCTCTGGGCTAGTGGCTGATACTAGAAATGTGGTTGTAGGTGGACAGCATGCCCTAGGCTCACAGTCCTCAAACACATCATGATCCTCTCCAGCCACGGGAGCACAGGCCCCTAACACACTGGTGACCCTTGCACAGGTCCAAAACTTGCCATGCTCTTCACCACCTTGATTGCATACATGGCCCCAGACAAACTGGGCTCCTCCCAAGTCTGGTAAAGCCCAGGCCCCACACCGCTGGTAGCCTAGAGCACAGGCCCCAAACACTCAAGGCTGCTTACATGCCTGGAGTGCACAGGCCTCAAATACAATAGCAATGGGATTCACAGGCCACAAAGACACCTTGCTCCTCCCCAGCCTTTGGTGTAGGGGCCCCAAACTCATCATGCCCCTCACCTTCCTGGAGCACAACAGCCCCAAACAGGCCGGATTTCTACTTCTTTTTTACCTCCTCCTCCTCAGCAATTATTTCACACATCCTGTGGTGCAAATTCCTCACCACCACATAAAGTCTTTCTTGTTATAGAGGATAGGCCACAATTAATAGTGGAGTCTGGATGTGGAAAAGGTCTGTGAATCATGTAAGTGGTTGAATGGGACAGACACTGCGAGCAAAAGGAAGGCTGAATGAGGAAGGTGGGTCAATCTTGACTTTATTTCAGTCTCTCCTGCTGGGGCCATTAGCTGCGTCATTGTGGATACAAAGGACCACAGGCCAGCGTAGCACTGGGACATTCAATCAGAAGTTATTAAATTTAATTGAATTAAAGTGGGTAGGAACCATTACATGACTAATTTATGGCCACAGACTGGGTATATTCCACAGCCAGCCAACCTTTATAGCCTTTCAGCAAGGCCTAACCCCACCTGCAGAGGTGGGGGCCTGCTCCAGCTCACAGCTCCACAGGGTTGGACGGGATGCGTGGGAGGAGACACTAGGAGCTACTCTTCTGCAGACCTCGATGCTGAGACATCTTACAGAGAGCGTTTTTCCTTCTAAGTGTACTCACTTTTTAATATCAAAGACAAATTAGCCACAACTAATTTGAAAAATGCAGCTAAATCTTCCCGAAATGAAAAAGACAAAATAATTAAAGAAAGAAAAGAAAAACTGTTCATGATTTCACTAATCAGAGACAATTATTGTTAATTAACATTTGGTATATACCTTTAGCCAGCCTTTGTGTGTGTGTCTGTGTGCCTGTATATGTATGTGTAACTATTTATTCATATACATATATCCAAATTTATTCCTTGCTACTTTAGAGGATTAAAGTCCCTTTCTATTGCCAACACCATCATAATTAGCATAATAGTCAAGTCAATGAAGATAAGTTTTAAAAGTTACAGGCCGGGAAAGTAGATTGATGGTGTCAAAGCAGACCCAAACTAATTTGCACAGAGAGTTATAGAATTTCAGGAGTTTGTTTCCTTCCTAGAGGACACCATTGTATGCCCAGAGCCTTATCGTACAATCTGACAAAGGCTCTGGGATGCTGTGTGCAGCTCATTTATTCAATGGAGAGATCACCCTGCTTGATGGACTTTGTGAGGTGTGTGTACTCATGTCACCAGAGCATCTCATGGCTGCTCTGCCCTCTAACAGACTCATCATCTTCCTTCAGAGGTTGTATCGGGAGGGTCAATCACACAGACAAACCCTACATGCACATCAACTCCAGTCTAGACAGAGAACTAAAATTTGGTTGCCATCTCCAGTTGGTGATGCTAAGGTACTTCCCTGTGAGCAAGAAATCTTTTCCTGGGAGATCCTCAGCCCCGTGACAGCATCGCCCAAATGAGCCTAGAGTCTCATGTATTCACTCAACAGAACATTTAAACGTTTGTTGCATGTGTAAGTTTGCAGGTGCATGTGTGTGCAGATGTGTGTGTGCATGGGTGAGGTGGTGTGCATTTAGATGACATAGGTTATGTCGGAGTCTCTTTTAATTGCTCTCCACCTTATTTGACTGAGTCAGGGCTTCTCACTAGAACCCAGGGCTCCATGATTCAGCTAGTCTGGCTAGCCAGCTTGACTCAGGATCCCCTGTCTGTCTCCCACGCGAGTGCTGGAATTAAGGGAAGGTTGCAACATACAGGCAGCATTTACGTGGGTGCTGGGGATCCAAAGTCATGTTCTTTCACTCGCACAGCACTGTATCCAATGAACCATATTCCCAGCCACCTTTTAAAACCTTACTTTTGTTTTCTCCCTGTCCCAAGGGGATCTTAGCACACATGTAGACTGGCTTCCAATACTCCTTCTCCACTCGTGCCTTTGTGCAAAATACCCAGGTGTGTTAGAAATGTATTATTTATTCTGCGTGTGTATGCTGTGTGTCTGTGTGCATGTATGTGCTCATGTATGTGAATGCAGGTGCACACATGCCACAGTGCGTGTGGGGAGGCTGGAGAATGACTTTCAGGTGCCAGTCCTCTCCTCCCACTTCATTCGAGGCAGGCTTTCTCACGTAGTTGCTCACTGCTGTGCTTATCAGGCTGGCCAGCCCGGGAGCTGTCAGGAGTCTCCTGTCTCCATGTCCCTTCTCCCCTAGGTACACTGGGATTACAGACACCGACACTGTAGCACCTGGCTTTATGTGGTTTCTGGAGATCCAAACCCAGGCTCTCTTGCACGGATTGCAAGCATTTTACCTACTGAGCATCTCCACAGATTTATTTATTTCTGATCAAGGCTCAGAAAAGCTCCAATTCCCAGTATTATAAACTATAATTAAGTCTC
>PVHP010008363.1:0-33296 GCA_004024765.1 Zapus hudsonius | reverse complement strand
AAGGTCAGGGGCTGGAACATGTCTTCATGTCTCTGGCATGTGTCTCAGGCATACCAGGCAGGGTATGACAACTCCTTGGCCCCAGTGTAGTACAGACAGATGATTCTGAACTGAAACAAAATTAATAGATTCCGGAATCACAAAGAAAGACTTTGTTTCTTGTTCTGAATACAAAGCTCCATGACATTGTAAGCATGAAGCTACTGACGGGCCTGTGCCATTCTAACGGGAGAGAGAGGATTCTGAGACTCAAGCCACACCAAGACCCCGAGATGACAGGTTCAGAGACCTCTAATGATATTCTTTGAGCTCCTGGGAGCTTGGATTCATGGTTGCATTCACAAATAGAAGAAATTTTTCATCTTTTGTTCATAATTCAGTTTAGGTTGGCACAAGATAAAATCAGGAGAAAAAACCAAAATTAATAAATTGGTTCAAAAGTATTAAAAGGGGGCTACAGGCTGGGCTCAGTAGTAGAGAATTCGCTTATCATATACAAGGCTTTGGGTTCACTCCATAGGAGCACACACGTGTGTATGCACACATACATGCATGCTGCACACACTCAGTATCAAAAGAGAGTGACAAATATGAGAAATATGAGTGGTGGTGCACATCGGACCCTCATTACTTAGGGACTGAGGGCCAGAGAATGTTGCATTCAAGGCCAGTTGGAGTAACAAAGACAGTTCGAGGATCTGCCTGGGCTACATAATGAGACTTCATATCAGTAAATAAACCCTATAAGATGAAGAAATACTTAAAGCTACATACATATAAAAATATTCTCATTTTATCTTGTAATGAGGACCCGAACCCAATCAACAGCCACCCAGTATTTCCATCATTGAATCCTTTATAAATGAGAAAACTGAGACTTAGTGAAGCTGGTCACCTTAGGTAAGGAGCCATAATACATATGGAGATAGGGCAGGATGTGAGTCCAAGAGCTAAAACTCATGCTTTCTTCATCAGATAGGGAATATGTCTTACTCTGGAGGCAGGTTATAATACAATAAGGTAAGAACAAAATAAGCATTCAGGTTCAACACTAAGCGTGATACATTGTTTTGACCAATGTTGATAAACTAAGTCTCCTTATTCATAGTTCCAGATCCTGTACAGATTAGCACCTGCCCACCTCTGGCTGGTTGAGCGCTTGCTCTCCTGTCAAGGATGAGAGTCCTTCAGAGATTCCAGGAACCAGGTTGGACACAGAGGAGATAATCAGAGGAGCTTCCCACCTTGGAATATTCCATGTAGGCAAAGAGCATCTCACTGGGCATCATAGTGGCCTGAACAAAATGCTCCTCACCACATTTCCTAGACTAGTAATCAATGAGGGTGTTATAAGCCTGCCATGCCAGCCTCCCACTCCAATAACTGATAATGGATTTTTTTGTCAATCATGAAGAATGGAATTCATTTAGAGTTAGGCAAAAATAATTCAAGTAGATTTCCTTATACTCAAAGGGTCTCTAGCAAATTATTAAAAAATGCTTTTCATTTGATGTCTGCACAGAAGTAAAGTAACTTGCCAAAGGGCACATGGGCAGTAGTTATTTTAAAGCAAAGCATGTGTCCTGGGTTCTCTATGAGTTCTTCACTAATAAGCTCCCATCAGGCAGGATATGAGCAGCAGAAAATTGGGATCACTGAATGATCCATTTTTTGTCCCACGTTTTATTCTGGAGAATGAAGAAACTCATCTTCCATATTCAGGAATGCACAATGCCTCTCTCCTTCAGGTAGCAAACCATACCTATCCCAGGCACTTAAAGGTCAGGGGCTTTCAAATAACTCTCCAAGGAACTTTGCTGAACAAACATAAACACCAGTAATTATTCAGAATTGGAAAGCAGCCTAAATGGTCTGAAATGCCAGGGACCTCACCCACAGAGCTTTGCCCAGTGCTAAAGTGGACATTTGTCATCGCCATTCCTCAGCTGAAATGACACCCAGTGAGGTTTGCTGATGACTGATGATAGATTTCATTATGTATGGAGGGATACACCAAAAAACAAGATGTGGACATTTGCCTTAATTTTCTTCTAACTCTGGATGTAACTTTGACTGTGTGTAGATTGATGAGACACTGGCTTAATGAATGCAGGGTACATTCCTGGGAGAGCAGTCCTTCTGATAGATGGGGAGCTCTGCTGCTAACCAGGCTCCCTCTAGCCTTCACAATCCTTAAGAAGTGGGAGCCAATAGGAAGGGCCTACCACAAGGGAGTCCGAGGAAACTCTGGCCCCATCTCTGTTCACCCCATCAGCTTTTGTATGCAAAGACACAAAGCTGCCATTCCAATGCCTTAGCCCTTGTCCCCTTTCCTTTCATTCACAACTTGTCAGAGGAGAATGAGGAGCTTGTGGGGCTTTAAAAAGGCTGTATTGATTGTATTCACTGAAAATGAGATCTGTAAAAATGGAAGGATGTTCTCTGATAGTGAGGCTGCTTATGGAAGGGATAAAAAAGGATGTACCTGAGAGGTTGTGGCCACTTACAGGACTGGAAATGAGAACCAGGATTACTGCCCTTCATGAAGCATGGCTTTTCCCTCCTAGCAGTCCAGGGCCTTAAATTCTGTGTGGCAAATAAAAATACCACATTTGGCACCTAGGTATTTCAATCAGCAGGTCTCTATGACAACACACAAACTGTCTCATATTTTCTATTCTTGAATGGTTTGCTACTCATGAAGTTTTGAAATTCCGTTTGTATTAAGCATACTTAGAACATCAAAATGCTTGTTAGAATTTCATTTATTTACTGAACACAAGCTTAGTGTTTTATGCTGTGTTATCTCAGATGATAATCTCAATGACTGTATGAGGTGACACATATTTACACACTCATTTTATTAATGAGTATGTTAGATGCTTTCCCCAGATCTTACAAATAGTTAAGTGGCAAGTTGTGAATATAAATCCACATTTGCCTGATGGCCCTCTGTTCATGTATCAATTTTCTATAGTCCTATAATAATTTGTTATAAAGTTAGTGGGTTAAAAACATCATCCATTCATTATTTTATGGTTCTGTTGGCCTAGTGGCTTCATGGTGCTGTCTGAGCTCTTCTCATGGCTGTTTACCACAGAGCCAGAGTCAAGGGCGAGTCTGGCTGGGCCCTTATGTGAAGGTCATTCAGAAAGTGGTTCTTTGTCCTTGTAGGACTGAGGCTCCTGTTTTGCTTTGTACTATCAGCCAGAGTCTGATCACTTCTCCAAGAGCCCTCTGCATTCTCTCTCCCTTGTCCTCTCCATTCTCAAAATGCAAGGGTATATCACACCCTTCTTGCACTCATGCACTTTGATCAAGCCCACCTGGGTAACGCATTTGCACATCTTACAAGTCAGCTGACTTGGAACTTCATTTGCATCTGAAAACTACTCTCCTTGAAGTTCAAAGAATAATGTCTTATTGAAAACAATCAAAGATAAGAATTTAAGTGTGCATGCATGTGATGTGTGGTGTATGCGTGTGTATGTGCACATGCCCATATGTGATGTGTGATGTATGTGTGTGCATGTGCGTGCATGTGATGTGTGAGGTGTGTATGTGCACCTGCGTGCATGTGATGTGATGTGTGTGTACAGTGTGTGCATTTGATGTGTGGTGTATGTGTGTTTGTGCATGTGCATGCATGTGATGTGTGCATGTGTGCATATGTGCAGTGTGCACATGTGATGTGTGACATGTGTGTGTGCAGTGTGTGCATGGATATGTGGTGTGTGTTTGTATGTGTGTGTGCAGTGCATGTGCCCATGTAAGAGCAGAGTGTCTGATGTCCTTCTCTTATGCCTCATCCATGAATGTGCTTGAGATGGGTCTCCCCCCAACCTGGAGCTGTTGTTCATCAATGGACCCCAGTGATTCTCCAGTCTCTGCTTCCCTGTGGACAGGGGTTACAGATGTAGCCATGCCCGAGCTTTTCATGGGTCTGGGAGCCAAACTTGTTGGGCCTGAGAGGCCCTCATGCCTATGTGGCAGGTATTGGAAAGTGCTAAGTCATCTCTCCAGCCCCAAGAACCTGAACTTTAGTAGGCTAGAGAATGGCATAGGTACAACACAAAGCAATAGTGCCCAGGACTTGTTGGAGACAGGGAAAGCCAGCCTCATAAGATTCTATTCATAGAGGGAGACTACTACCCAGCTCACCTAGATTGCTACCACATGGAAAAGTAAGAAAGGAGCACTGGAAAATATTCTAGATTTTTTTAAGGATCAGAGATTTATATTTTTAGGTGAAATAACTCAACTAGAAAAGTTTAAAACTAATTTAAAACATCCATCCACACATAAGGTTGAGCATTCAGGTCTCCAGTTGGGAATTCTCTTTAAAAAATTCTGATGGGCTGGAGAGATGGCTCAGAAGTTAAAACACCTGCCTTCAAAGCCTAATGACTTGAGTTTGATTTCCCCAAGTACCCACATAAGGTCAGTTGCACAAGGTGAAGCATACATCTGAGTTCATTTGCAGTGACTAGAGGTCCTGGCACATCCACATTCTCTCTCTCTCTCTCTCTCTCTCTCTCTCTCTCTCTCTCTCTCTCTCTCTCTCTCTCTCATTCTCTCTCTCATCCTCTCTCTCATTCTCTCTCTCATCCTCTCTCTCATTCTCTCCTTGTGAAGAATTAAATAAATAAAATAAATTCCGAGACCAAGACTGAATTCTCACTGACTCCTTAATCCCACCAGTCTCTTAGCGCATCCTGTTTACGGCTCTGTTACGGTCAAGCACTCTTGGCTCCCTTCTTCAGCACCATACGCAACAGCTGTTCACCAACTCCAAGGGCTTCTCCAAAGACAGCTGCTCTTCAGCAGCTTTAGGGCTTCTCTAGATGGTTCTGATGATCTTGCCTCTCCGTTCTCTTACAGAGAATCTGCATCTCCTCTCCCTGAAACAGCTCCTTCGAGTCTTCTGTGTGTTGGTTTACTTGATCGGATTAAAAGCAATAAGAAACAGCAGGCAAACATGGCTTCTCTGGATTGATTTGCTTTCATATGAATGAATTGTGTGTTCATGTTTAGCAGTTGCTTTCCGCATGAACCAAAGGCAGCATTGAGCCCTCTCACACTGCTAAAAGGGCCTTGATCATCCAGGCCATCCTGGGCCTCTTTCAAATGTCTGAATCCACAGGGCAGATTATTTGCTGGTCTATGGAAATTGATCACACAATGGAATTTTTCTTAAAAAGTCTTTTCAATGCACATCTCTTGCTGACTTCCAAAGTCATTATCACCAATATAAATTAAGGACAGTTCTCTCTTGATATAACATAATGAAGATAGTCTGTTTAACTCCCCCCCCCAAAAAAAAAACCACGGTTTGTCTTGTCACACAAACCAAACTTCCTAGTAACCGAACTATAGACCGAGTGGATGGAGGGGGTATTTAGAGTAGGGAGGATGGAGGAAGAAGGATGGATTAGGGTTGAGGGAAAGAAGAAGGTTTCTGGTCCTGTGGCAACGTTCATCATTTTTGATTATGTCATGTTGCAACAGATAAAAAAGAGTTTACATATCCAGATTTACTATTATGTACATAGACATTCTACATTCCACCTCTTAATCCTTGTAATAGAAGGCAAGCCTAAGGGAAGAGACGTAGAACAAAGTGGAGGCTAGACCATCTGTTTTCCATCACCTTATGCCTTTGGAGTTAATCCAGTATTATTGTTAATCTAAAACAGAGCTGACCCGGGACACTGCAGGCAACAACAAAATGCTATAGTTCCTCGTTTCTGTGTTGGGGATGCTGTCTTGTGCCAGGTAAGTGAACTAATACTCCTTCCCTTATCACTACCATGGCAATCCTTCCTAGCATGACTGATAACACACAGCTATCTCAGGGCTGCCCTTGCCTGAGATACCCATTCACCTCAATGCTGATGATGCTTATAATTATTAGAACATTACTGTTCAGTGCATCTGACCCTAAAGTCAAGAGACCTGAGGAAATTAACCAAGCCTCATGGGCCTCATTTGCTTAATTTGTAAGGTAGGATTTCTTTTACTATAAAAATGTATATACTTTAAACTGACAAGGAATGCCTTTAGCTGTGGTTTCAGCAGTATGGTTTAGCAGTGTGCTAGTGTGATTTTTTTTTAATTTTTTATTTATTTATTTGCAAGCCAAGCAAGACAGTCAGAGAGACGACAGAGAGAGAATGGGCATGCCTCTAGCCACTGCAAACAAACTCCAGATGCATAGGTCACTTTGTGCATCTGGCTTTACATGAGTACTGGGGAACTGAACTGGGGTCATTAGGTTTTACAGGCAAGCACCTTAACCACTGAGCAAAATCTCCAGTTCAATAATGTGATTTTTTTTATACTGACAAGGATGGGTTTTCTTAGATGAGCTCATAGCAGCTGTGGTTTTAGCACACGACTAAGCCTATCGATACTTCACCATCAGGAGGGGAAGTACGCATGAGACGATACACCTCCCAGACTACCTAATGGAAACTCACCGTTGCTGGGAGAGCAGGAGTGTAGCAGCTACTGGCTCATTATTAGGATGAAACACCCAACCAGAAGCAGTTCATGGAAGGAAAGGGTTTTCTTCAGCTTGCACTCTCAAAAGGGAGGGATCGGCAGAGAAAGTAGGGCACCAGCAAGCAGCCAGGCAGGCATGATGTCTCCACAGCAGCAGGAAAGACGAAGTCTTAGTGAGTGGTCTGAACTCTAAAGTCCCCAGGCATGTCCCCAGTGACATACCTTCTCCAGCAAGGCTTCGTCTCCCAAAGGCTGAACCAGCTGGGAATTAAGTATGAAGCTGACCACAAACACACGAGGCATTCAAGCCTCTACAGGGAGTCAGGTTCATCAGTGGTGTACCATCGGTCTGCTGCCCATTCCACAGCCAATAAGCTTCCACCCATGGCCTGCAAGCAACCCTAAGTCAACGCAATAGATTTCTAGAAAAGGCCTGAAAGCAGGATGGGGATTCATGGGGAAGGAGAAGGGGGTAATGGGAGAGGGAGTGGAGTAAAGGAAGAGGGGCATTGGAGAACTGGGAATAACAACTCATTGTTTTCCCATTAAATAATGTAACTCATTATGGACAATAAAAAAATTAATAAAAATAATGATATTTCAAAAATGAAAAAGAAAGGACAGTTGGGAGAATAAGATGGACATGTTATGTGCATGCAAGAAAATGTCAAAAATAAATAAAAAAATTTTAATATCATCTAACAATAAATTTTATTTACTATTATTATCTGTACAGCAAAAATATTTCTGCCTTGTTCACTACTGTATGCTATATACTGTATATTTTGCCATATTTAAATTCACTTAATATCTGTAGGCGGCCTCCCTGGTTCTGATTTCGTTTCTGGATAGCCTTTTGTTAAAATAGTCCAGTTGAAAAACTTTCATTACTTATTTCAGCTAAGCTATTACTTAATATTGATAAATGATATCAGAGGAGATGGAAAATTGTAAGTCAAATTTCAATAAAAACCCTTAGATAATTAGTGATGAGTAGGAAAAAATATGTATTCTGATTTAATAATTTCAGCTAAGAATATCTTTGCCCCACTTTTGAGGCTATCATTTTTCCCTTTTATTAAGCTTTATCTTTTTAATTTCAATTTTTTTATTAAATAGAAACTCTGAATGGGCAAGTCATATGTTGGTACCTCCGTTTCCCTCTTCCCTGCCCCCATTCCACTGTGGACCCTCCTAAATGGGGTTGCTGGTATAACCATGGGATTGGGGGCTATGGGGTCTGTGAGCAGCAGTCACTCATTAAGCAGGGGGCAGGGGAATGTGATAAGGGAACTATAGAAAACAAAGACCTAAGGCCACCCCATTTAGCCAGTTTATCATAGAGAATTAACTAACATTGCTCTATAACAATAGAGTATTATTAACATCTTAGGAGGGTGGCTGTAATTACATTAATAAGGTAGTAATTACATTAATAAGATAACTAATATGATCTTTGCTAAATATATAATCTGTTAATGTCAACATATTAAAAGTATATATAATACTGTTAGATAGTAGTACCTTAAATAACTTAAAATCTGTCTGTAAATATAGTTATAAGGATTATGATCTAGTATTGTTTGTTTGTTTTTTTTTTGTTTGTGTTGATTTGGTTTTCTTTTGTTTGTTTGCTTGCTTGCTTGCTTTTTACAAGGTAGGGTCTCACTCTAGCCCAGGCTGACCTATATTTCAATCTGTAGCTCCAGGCTGGTCTAAAATTTACAGCAATCCTCCTACCTCAGCTTCCTGAGTGCTGGGACTAAAGGCATGAGCTACCACATCCAGGTTCATTATTTATTTATTTATTTATTTATTTATTTATTTTGGGTTTTTCAAGGTAGGGTCAGGGCTGACTTGCAGTAAACTCTGTAGTCTCAGAGTGGCCTTGAACTCATGGTGATCCTCCTACCTCTGCCTCCCGAGTGCTGGGACTAAAGGCATGCACCACCATGCCCGGCTTCATGACTTATTTTTTAAATTGAGAGCATCTGGAAATTTCAGCTATTTATGACAAGATTTAGGAGCACACCTTCAGCACCTCTCCTGTAACTGAGACCTCAAAACTATCTTATACTAACAGGTCAAGTTTCAAAAATTATAACATAATGGTACCTTCCGCCATGAGCCTGGTATCTGCTTTCAGACCACTGTAAAATACACTTTATATGTGTATTTACGTACACAAATATGTGCATGTACATATACATATATGTGTACTTCTTTATACATATATGACTTTTGATATTAGAAATATGGACAGAAATAGGTCATAGACACAATTCCTTAGAGGCACTCAACTCTCCATGTGCTCCCTGCCCATGCTGTAAGCTTGGGTATGGAGTGCATTCTGATTGAGCCTCTGAAGCAACATGGTACACAGAGTAGCTACTAGAAGGTACGCTGTAAAACAGACTCTCAGAACAGCCCCCTTTGTTTTGACAGCTTCACCAAAGTCTCTGTCTCTCCCTCACTAAGTGTTTTTCTAGAGACAGTGTCTAACTCTCAGTAGAGCCAAGTGCGATGGTACCAGTGTGTTCACAGGGCCTCGCATTGATCCCAGGAGCTAAACTGCATCTTCCTCTGCCCCTAGCTTCACAGCACTTCTATGTTATTTCATACACTTTCTTGCTTTTTGGATAAAAGGCTCTTCTCAAGTTCAGGCAAATGTAGGTCAAGAGCAGACATTCCTTTCACTTGAGTTCAGAAGATGTTCAGGCTTCCACAAGGGAAGCCTTCCCGCCATTCTGAGTCTTTAAGCTGAGTGCACTTCTGATAGGTCTTTGAGGTCTGTGATTGTAATCACTGCCCCTAGAATATTTTAGTAAGAGAGATTAGGAGTCAGGCAATCTTTTGAAGGAAGTTAGTTAGAGATACAGGTCCAGAAAGAAAAGTATAATACTGATCTGCTCTGGGATATTAGAAGGCAACTCCAGTCTGACTCCAGAGGCCAATCCAGAACAATTTCCTTGTTCTTAGTCCTTCACGATTCACAGGCTTTTATCCTGCACATGGACTCTTTCCTCCTTGACCCACCAATCAATTAAGGGCCTCCATACACTTGAAACCTTACTGTTGAATTGCATCCCAAATGGATGCCTAATTTACATCTTCAAGGTTATGAGAAAACCCTATTCCAATCGCCATGTGGAAAACCTGTTGAGATCCCTCTCAACTTGGGAGCTTTCCTGTTTTCCCTCCACTTTCTAAAATAAATATTTCTTAACTTACCCTTCTATATGTCTACACTTGCCAATTCTTTGCGAGTCTTATGATAAGAGTTCAACAGCCACTGCCTGGAGTGGTCTAGAGACTGTGAGTACCTGGCACTCTAATCCCTAAATTGTACCAGTCCAGAGCCCACAGGGGCGTTGGAGCTCTCAACACAGCAACATTAGGGCATGCTCTACATGGATGCTAAGCTCCTCTTAGGTATTTTCTCACTTAACCTTATTGTCATCTTACCGTCCTTGTTTTAAAATGAGATAGAGAGCCGGTGAAGTCAAGCATTTAGCTGAAGTCATATATATGCAATTAGCAAGGTTGGTGTTATAATCTAGGTTTGATATGTAGGCTCTTCTATCTTTTCAAAGATTTGCTTTTCTTCTTGGCCGATGATTAGAATGGGGGCTTTAAATGCCAATTTTAAAAGGTCTACAAATAATACTGATGTCATCCACAAACTTTCCATAAAATGGAAACTTTAACAATTCACTAAGATCAATTTCTAATTAGAGTACTGAAGATCATATATTTCAAATGGAAACTATGAATCTGAAAAGAATATAGACTGAATGGTTTTAACTCTGTGGCCTGTGGAAAAGACAAAACTGTGAGACATTCAAAAGACCAAGCCCCAAAAGGTAAGAATTGCAAGTTCTAAGTGAGGGGATGTGAAGGTGCGGGCTGATTTGAGATAGAAGAGGTGCTGAGAGGGGATGAAAAGACAAAAGGAAGCAGGGAGAAAGAAACAGGCAAGGAGGCTTTGTTTAGTCCAGAAAGGAAGTAGAGGAAAGAGGGAAGAAGGAAAAAAATTTTTTAAATGTCTGAAAACACTATACTAAAACCCAATTCTTTTTATGGTAACACAAGTGAGGAAGTAAGTAACCATGGTTGGCAGGATCTGAGGAGAGGGGCATGAATTAGTAGATATGGGAATATGGGAGGATTCCATGTGGCTCTCTAATAATAGATTCTTGTCAAAACCCATAGAATGTACTGCACAAGAGTGTTATGATAAAGTGTGGTTGTTTTAAATGGGGGGGCACTCCAAAAACACTGTTGAAAATATAAGGAAATAAGTCAATTTCTGTAAGAAAGTATTCACAACAAATACCTATGACAACAGAATCTATTCAAAGTGTATGAAAGACACAACTCAATCAAAAATAAAACATAATAAAAATTGATGGAATATTTAGATGATTCACAAATATATACACTGCCAATAATTGTATTTAAAAGTACTTATATTACTAACTAATCTTTTAGGAAAAGCAAATGTAAACCACAATGATCTAGCAGTGCATGGAACTGGAATGAACTAAATATGCCAAGGCAAAAGACATAGAATGGTTGCAATTACAGTATAATAAAAGTGGATTGAGCCAAAGGAAGGGTAGGACTGCTTACAAGGCAAACTTCTAGACACAAAATGGCTTTGATATTCATGACTTCACCGTGCCCAGTAATACCTACACATAATGGGAGGAAAAGATGATGACACTGAAACAAATCAGACTAATTGAGAGGGGGAAAAATATGGAGGAGGCAGGGGAGGGAATCATCATGGCTTATGATCTATGATTGTGGAAGCTATCAATAAAAAGTTTTTAAAAAGTGAGTTGAGGAACTGGAGAAATTACTCAGCAGTTAAGGTGCTTGCCTACAAAGCCTAAACACCAGAGTTCGATTCCCTAGTACCCACATGAAGTCAGATGCACAAAGTAGTGCATGCATCTAGAGTTTGCTAGAGACCCTGATGTGCACCCATATTCTCAATCTCTCTTTCTCTCTCTCTCTCACTCTCTCTTTCTATATCTGCTTGCAAATAAATAAATACTTTTTAAAAAAATGAATTTAAAAAGAATGAATTGATGCATAAATAAGTCTACAAGTACCAGGCTTTTGACTAATTATTGGAAGTAGATAGCAAAGAGGCAGAAAAATTCTACCTCCATCCTTGATCCTGGATACTTCTGGAAAATAGATTAATAAGACAAAAAAAACAGTTTTATATGGCAGGGGAACACATAAAAATGAAGACCTAAAGAAGCAGTTAGAGTCAGTCATTAATGTAGTAGATTGTGAAGAAGCAACTGAGTTGTGTGGGGAGATTCAAAGATGAGAGGAATTTTAGCAAGGTCTGTCCAGACATTTCTCTGCCTAAACTCATCCCTGAAATCAAGTGCAGCCTTGATGCCTAGTGCAGGGAGAGTCTTGCACATGGGGAATTGCATCTTCTGCTTCAAAAAACAGTAGGAGGGCCAAAATGATCTTTTTGAGTATAACTTTTACTTATAATCACCAATATGCCAGAATGTCATATCTTAATTCCTTAAAATAATAACCTCACAAAATTACCTTGGGAGTTGTGTCTGAAATCTCAGGTCAAGAAAAAGTACTCCCTTATGACAAAGACATTAATTTACTTCTGAGACACAGTATTTGAACTATAATAGAGACCAAATCCATTTTTAACTAATTGGAAAATAAAATCAATTCTGTTGAATGCAAAACGAGACGTCATATTTATCACTATGTAGAAAGAAGGTGGTAAAATTGTTCCACAAAATAGAAGGGCAAGGAACACTGCCAAATTCATTCTGTGAAGCAATTATTATTCTGATTTCAAACCCAATAAAACACAATAAAAAGAAAACAACTGACCAATTTCCTGGATGAAAAATCCTCACAACACTACTCACAAGCCAAATTCATGAGCCCATTCAGAAGGTCATCCACGATGACTAAGTAGGCTTCATGCCAAGGTTGCAAGGTTGGTTCAACACACTCTAATCAATAAATGTAAGGTAGCCTATGAACAAACTGAAGGACGGAAATTACATAATCATCTCAGTAGATGTGTAAAAGGCATTTGAAAAATTCAACATGTTTCTTGATAAAAGTTGTTGACCAATTAGGAATAGATCAAACATATCTCAAAATAATACAGACTATACGACAAATCCATGGTCAACATTATAACAAAAAGGAGAAAAACTGAGAGCAAGAATGGCCACTCTTGCACTTCTATTCAATATAGTACTTGACATTCTAATTAGAGCAATACAATAAACATAAGTCATAAAAAAGATAAAAATACAAAGAAAGAAATCCAGCTACCACTATTTGCAGATGACATGATTCCATACTTAAAAGATCAGATAGAGTCTATCAGAAAAGTCCTAGACTTCATAAACACTTTCAGTAAAGTTGCATGATTCAAAAACCACTGTACAAAAGCAATAGATTTCATATATGTCATAATAAACTCATAGAAAGAAATTAGGACAAATATATTATTCCCAACAGCTCCAAAAATAATAAATAAAGTAAGTAGGAAAAAACCTGACCAAGGAACTCTAAAATGGAAGCTTTACAGTGCTGATAAAAGAAAATAAGAGTAGACAATGGAAAGAACTTCCATGGTCCTGGATTGGCAGAATTAATATTGCAAAACTGGCTATATTACCAACAGTAATCTACAGATTCAATGCAATTCCTATGAAATTCCAATGTTGTTCTTCCCAGAACAGGAAAAAGCAATCCAAGTAATTATACAGAAACACAAAGGACCACATACAGCCACAGCAGTTCCAAGGAAAAAGAACATAGCTGAAAATATCACAATACCAGGTCTGAAATTATATTACAGTGACAGTGACAAAGACAGCCTGGAACTGACACAGCACAGACATGTAGATCAGTGGAGCCGAAGAGAAGATCCAGAAATAAACCTACACAGCTATGGCCACTTAATTTTTGACAAAAAAAAAATATCAAAAACATTCAGTAGGAAAAAAAAAGACAGCCTATTTACCAAGTGGTGCTGGCATAGCTGTGTCTCCGTCTCCAGAAAAACAAACAAACAAAAAAACTTTATCCATGTCTTTCACTCTGTGAAAAAAATCAATTGAAAGTGGATCAAAACCTTAATTTAAAACCCCAAATTCTGCAACTGCTACAGAAAACCATAGGGAATAATACACATTAAGATACAGACATCAGCAAGAACTTTATAGCACATTAAATAGCCCAAATAATTAACAAAGGGACTATTTGAAATTTATATAATTGTACAGCAAAGGAAACTATCAGAAAAGAAGCAGACAGCCTACAGAATGTGAGAAAATCTTTGCCAGCTAGACTTCAGATAGGGGACTAACACCCAGAATTTATAAAGAACTGTAAAAATTAAATAGCAGAGAAACCTCCCCTTCACAAAACAACTCATTTCAAAATGAGCTAATGAAATGAACAGGCAACTCATAAAAAACAATGTATTTTAATTAAATGTTCAACATCGTCTTTAGATCCACATTGAGATCCCATCTTACCAGAGTCAGAGTCATCAAGAAAACTGATAACAAACACACACAAGGGAGGGTGGATAAAGGAGCCTGGACTCAGTGCCGGCAGTAGTATAAAATTGTAGAGCCACTGTGGAAATCAGTATGGATGTTTCCCAAAAAACTAGAAAGAGAAGTTCCATATGACCCAGCTACTCCATACCAGACATATGCCCAAGGACTGTTTTCCCTACTATGGAAGTATTGCACATCTATGTGCATTGTAGGATTATTCACAAGAGCAAAGAGACAGAGCCAGCCTAGAGGCTCATTAACAGAGAGTAAAAGTGTAGTGTATGTACATAATAGAAGTGTATTTGGATAAAAAGACAATAAAATTATGACATTTGCAGGAAAATGGATGGATATGATAAAAAGCGTATTAAGAGAATTAACCTAAGCTTAGAAAGACAAAAAAAATGCATGTTCTCTGTCTTTCATGAGAATCCTAATTTGTAATTATTTAATTGTATGTATATAAGTGGGGACAAATAGGGTTAGAGCGTGAACAGGTGACCAAAAGAGAATAAAAGAGATGACAAGGAAGAGAGTGGGGAAGCACAGAGACATGAAGACACACGTGACATGAAGACACACGTGACATGAAGACAGAAAGTGAGGGAGGACACAGGGAGGGATGTGGGGATAAAGGGATGGCGAGGAGAATCTCCTAATACAAACTGTTTGAAAATACCATAATATTACCTACTACTTTGTATGCTAATTAGAAATAAATTAGTTTTAAATAAGAACATTAAGACCCTGATTGTCACTAGGATACATTAAATTAAAACTAAAAAGCTTTGTGAAAAATGTCCTAAAATAAGTTTTTTTAGTTAATTAAATCACTGTACTATTTGTTAACTTAGAATAAAAAGAAGTTATTTTTTGAAAAAGGGCTTTTGGTCATTTTCTGCCCCCAGAATGCAGTGCATTTCTCCCTTCATTAGGAGTGATGTTGGATTTGGGAGATTACTTGTATATGGCCTAATTCATTATTGCGTCTGAATTTGTTCTTCCTTCCTTCCTTCCTTCCTTCCTTCCTTCCTTCCTTCCTTCCTTCCTTCCTTCCTTCCTTCCTTCCTTCCTTCCTTCCTTTCTTCCTTTCTTCCTTCCTTCCTTCCTTCCTTCCTTCCTTTCTTCCTTCCTTCCTTTCTTTCTTTCTCTCTCTCTGATATTTATTCATGAATATAATGCATTTTGAGCATACCTCCCCCACATTACCTGCCTTCCTTCCACCCCACTTCTTTCCCCAGAAGCCCCTCTGCTACTCTGCTCTCTCTTTTCCTTCGGGTGGTTGATGGAACTGGATAAACTTGGTGGGGGATTATTTACCAGTGTACATGTGTCCTGCTACTACCTGTCCAACTACATAAAATGTCTTCCACCCCCTCAGCCCCCACTGACTGCCTGTAACTTCTCAGTAAGCTATGGGGGGCGTGCCCTCCTCTGTCATCCATGATGGAATGCTAATGGCCCAGGACCATGTAGACCTGTGCCGGTTGGTTCCGACAATCCCTATAAGGTCATGAATGCAATGGCCATGTCAGGCCGAGAGGACAGTACTTCACAGTTCTCCTCCTCGTCCTCTGCTCTTTCATTCTTTCTGTCTCCTCTTCTGCCTCTTTCCCAGAGCCGGTATCACAACATCTCATTTAGCATTGATTGAACATTCAATAATCTGATGAGCTTTTGGTCTCCTCAGTAATCACCA
Organism: Zapus hudsonius; assembly: GCA_004024765.1. NCBI lineage: Eukaryota > Metazoa > Chordata > Mammalia > Rodentia > Dipodidae > Zapus > Zapus hudsonius. Next base: position 17,507 of record PVHP010008363.1, on the reverse strand, counting down.
CCAACAACAAAGTAAGATTCTTTACCCAGAGGTGAGAATGACATTAATCTATGGCACAGGCATACAAATTCAGAGAGCCATTTGATGGGCACACAACATATCCATTTGGCTAAACAGTAGTTCCTTCCCTCTTAGGGTCGATGACCTCCCCAGCCATGGGTTGTGGACGAGGTTTTCAGTGCTGTGCATCATGTCCTTCCTGTGATGAAGTGACCCTCAAATCCAGTCAAATAGCAGTTAGTTACTCCCGTAACAGCCATACCACTATGGCATCAGTGGGTACATCCTGCAGGATAATCAACTATGTACCTCACAAGGGCCAATGCTGGATAAGATTGTGGAAATCTTTTCTCCTCCAGTATCCTGAAATGCATTTCCCAGCACCATGACAGCTCCCCAGCAGAGAGGAAGCTTCTAGCTCAGTTCTAGTTTCATTTCTTAGTATTCTGCAACCAAAGCACGTTTTACTTTTTTAGTAGGGCCTTAACATCTAGTTCCGGTGGTCACCAAAGCAATGGCCTACATTGTGTTGAGGGTCTCAAGGGTCTCTGTGACCAACAGCTCACTATACCTGGCACTGGAATCATATGGATTTTTTGTTATTATTTATTTTTAATTTGCCCCTCTATTTAGAATCAGTACACCATTTTTATGTAGACAGAATTGAAACAAAAATCATCTTAGAAATTTTTATTGCAGAAGCTAATTTTATTGATCATTGATTAGAAAATTCTTGATTCTAGGTTATTGTCATGGTTTGATCCAGGTGTCCCCCACAAACAATTGAATGTGTTCTGATAGATCAATCCTCAGCTGATGGCAATTCGGGAATTAGAACCTCACTAGAACTGTGTTGTTGGGGTGGGCTTTTGGGGGTTATAAGCCAGCTTCCCCTTGCCAGTGTTTGGCACACCTTCCTGCCGCTCTTTGCAGTGCTGTGGCAGAGGTGATGTCCAGCCCTCTGCTCATGCCATCGTTTTCCCTGCCAGAATGGAGTCTCCCCTCGAGTCCGTAAGCCAAATAAACCCATTCCTCTACAAGCCGCTTTTGTTTGGGTTCTTTCTGCGCAGCAACTAGAAAGCTGACCGCAACAGTTATTGATTTAGTTATATCTTCCAGGAAAAAAAGGAAAAAGAAATTTTACTATACCTATAAATTGTAATTTCAGAACATGAAAAATAATCTGAATATATATCTGGTTCTGCACTAAACGATTTGCATACAAGATAGATTAGGATTAATCAGTCCCCACAGCAATCACATGAAACAGGTAGTATCTTTCTTGCTTCCTACTTGGGTATCCTATAAGGAAAACCGAAGTGACCAGGATCACGTAGTGCTAGTTCTGGGTCTAGACTAGAGCTTAAGTTCAGGCATCACAGAAGCTGAACCAATCACTTAGTGATAGTGTCAACCTTGGGTTCTGGGTCCTAAGAAGCAAAGATCTTTATATGTTTATATTCTTCAATTATTTCTGAGGCTGTCTCATGGCTTCACTTTAATCTGTCCAAGTCTACCTGACCTGGAACAAGATTTAAGTAAGAGCAGGCAATGGTGTATGAGTAACACTAGCAGTTCATGGAGAGTTGAAAGCCAGCAAATCCTTACAGAAAAAAAGTCCCCACTGCCAATGGTAACACACGAAAGGATGCGTATCTATTCATGCTGTGGTTCCAGCTCATCCGAGGAGCTGTAGGGGCTTCTATGTAAATGACATTCAGACCTTCTAAGCCTGACCTAGTCCTTCATTACACAGAAGAGTCTCAGTGAGAGAAAGAATGCATGGGACCCACTGGGAGATCTGGCCATTTTTATAATCAATAATCATGACCATAACCACAACTGGTTGTTAAACATTTATTGAGTACAAGATTTGTGTTAATAGTTTCACATGTACTTTTAACAATAACATCACAAGACTGACATATTAACATCCCATCTATAAGCTAGGGACGTTAATATAATCAGTCTCATAATGTAGTGTTCTTCTATTAAGTAATGATAACTTTGGCTGAATACTCTTAGCCACTGAATATGTAACCATGGTACCATGCATGATATTTACCCCATTTCTGATTTTTTGTCAATTTTATTAGTCTGAGAAAAACATATTCCATAAGCAATTGATTTAAGGGGACTTGTGGTCCTCTTACAGCTGTCAAGAAGCAGGGAAGAATCAAGAAGTGGCCAGGGCAAGATCTAGTCCCCAAGGTCATGCTCCCAGTGACTACTTCCTCCAGCAAGGCCCCATCTCCTAAAGTTTCAAGCACCTACAAAAATATTGTCTCCAGTTGTGAACTAATATTTTGTTTTCAACAACCACAACAGTTGCTGATGGCCAATGATAATATCAATCATTCCTAAGTAATGAAGCCTCCATCAAAACACAGAAAAGAACAGGGTTGCTAGAGCTTTCTAGTTCAGGAACTTGCTAGGAGGTGGTGTGCTCCAACAGGGACCAGAAACTTCTTGAGGTCCTATATAGGTCTTGATGTGACTATCTTTGTCCTTTAGTATATCCTTGTTAATACTCAAGGTAAGCAAAGCGTTGTGACATGGAGTTCTGTGGTCAGGTCTAACAATTTTACTGAACCTGAGGTCCGGATGACAGGCACAGAGATTTTTATCTCATGACTCAGAAGTACAAGTGACAACTTACTGCTTTGGACTGGCATCAGAAGTGGGGCTTTCAGGCTCCATCTACCACAAAAGATAACACTTGGGAAGAACTTTGAAGAAATGCTCCCTAGAGAGACTTCCAACTGAGTGGTCTACAGCTTTTAACAGATTGATTACTGTGTAACTGTAGACCCTTACATTGAATGCTTACAAGTGTCCCAGGCTATAATAGGCAACACACAATAGCAGCCTTTTTAAAGCACAGTAAGGAAGACTTCATTTGGAACCATCACAATGGGTGTCAGGAGTCAACAGATGAGAGAAAGATTGTGCTCATCTTTGAATGATAATGTGAAGCCAAGTAACAAGTGCAGGTCAGAGGATGGAAAATTCCCGAGATAAAACAGTGAGGTGCAGAACTCATGGGGAAGAGAAGCAGGATGATGCGACATCTCTGAGGCAGGTCTAGGCTGAAGAACTTGACCAGAGGCCTGAAGAGATGGCTCAGTGATTAAGGCATTTGCCTGCAAAGCCTAATGACTGGGGTTAGATTCTCCAGTTCCCACAGAATGCTAGATGCACAAGGTGACCCGGAGCTTGGAGTTTGTTTGGAGTGGCTAGAAGCCCTGGTGCATCCCTTCTCTCTCTGTCTCCCTTCTCTCTGTTTGTATCTGTGTGAAAATAAATAAATAAACCTTTTCTTAAAAGAGCGATCAGATAAGAGTGTGTATGTGTTTATGTGGGAGGGGAGGGGAGATATTGGGAGAGGTTCAGGCTAAACTGTCTTAGCAGAGTTCCCCCCTCCCCCAACATTCAGTTTCAGAAGAAAAGTGCACAATTGGCCCTTGGAAAAATGCTCAGGACCATGACTAGGTGTGACCAAGCAAATCATCTTTGTCAGCGCTGTGGACAAATACATGTTCCAGGAGGTTTTGTGCGACAAAAGGTATTAAGTGGAACAAGAGGCTGTCGTTGAGACAACGGGGTGAGTGGGACCAGGTTTTTGACTTAGTTATGTTCACTGTTGCCTTCTATTTAAACTCAGTCTTCATGTGAGGACTCGGAAGACAGATTAGAAGAGTCACCGGACCTCTTTGTTCTGGGGGAGGACAGGAGCTAGCAGTGGCCATCATTATGCAGACTTGGAACAAGGAAGGCTGTGGGAAGGGGGACATACTCGAGCTGCAACCCAACGCTCAATGGCTACCATTTGGTTGATATAATACAGGCTCCCAACTCTTAGGAAAACACGTCTCCTAAGTGCAGTTGGTTCCCTGGCTCACAGTGACAGCATGCAGGGCAAAGGAACAGCACTGTCCCAAAAGACAGAAAAGGACCTGAGGAGAGATGGAGGACTGTCCAAGTATCTGCAGACAAGCTGAGTGTGCTTGTAACAGGAGCAACATTCCCAGGATGAAGCACTTGCTGACGATACGCAGAGTAGAGAGGATTCTCTTCAAGGATGAAGGCCAAGGATGGGAACCAGACTGGAAAAATAAAGGCCTTAGGCAAAGGGTACTAGCAGACTCAACAGATACTGCAGGTGAGCACCCACACCAAGCAACGGGAAGGGCTCAGAATGGTTTGACTGTGTCCCTTGCAGACTATGTGCTGGAAACTTAATCTCCAGTGCAGCAGTGCTAAGAAGTTAGGACATGTAAGAAGTAATTAGATGACAAGGGTTCTGTCAGTGTGAGTGCTTTAATGTCATTATTTCAGGAATGGCTGGGGGCCTAAGAAAAGAGCAGTTCTCTCTCCCTCCCCCATGCTCTCCTCTTCTGCCTTCCACCCTGTGAGAAGAACTTGCCAGAGCTAGCACCTTGATATTGGACTGCTCAGTCCAGAATGGTGAGAAATCACTGTCTTTTTCCAAGAAATTACCCAGTCTGTGGTAGTCTATTGCAGTAGACTACCACAGGTTATGAATGCCGACTTGTGTCCTGATCCAGTAGAGCTGTTGGTGAAATAGAAATGCAAGCTAATGTGCCTAGAGGGCAACGGTCTTCTATCTGCTGAGGTTTGACGGCATCCTTGTAGGACACTCATGGATCTCTAAAATTATGAAAGGTCCCCAAGAACACTTACAATTTACATTGAGGTATTATGACTGTTCTTGCTTATAGAGAAGTTGAAACAAAATACGTACTGAATACAGTTAAAAGGAACAGAACTAATTTCGATGCCACTCGTGTCCTCCCTATGAAGGCGCATGGGCTGGACTATATAATCATACACAATGGGAACTAGTCTTAGTAGTGAAGCTAGGCTTGCTGGTTGTCTTTGTCCCCAGTTAACTTGGAAGTAAAAAAAGTCATGGACAATTGTATCAATAGCTGTCTTTAATATGCATGCATTCTATTGAGAAGCAAAGTAAATAATCTCTCCATAACTTTTACTGAGATGTTCTATAATAGAAATGAATTAGTTGCATCATCTCAAAGAAAATGACTGGCTGAGGCAGATCTAGCTAAACACCAACTGTGATAAATAGTTTTGTACAAACTTACTTTAAGGCACAAATAAGGTCAAGAATGCAAAAGAATAAACAAATCAAAACAAGAACATGAGCATGTATGTCATAGATTTATATAACAAAAAGTTATTTTAAAAAATATTTTTATTTGAAAGCAGAAAGGGAGAAATGGAGAGAGGGAAGGGGTGGGCCAAGGCCTCTAATTGCTGCAAATGAACTCCAAATGCATGTGTCACTTTTTTATCTGGTTGAGGACTGTGGATTCGAACCCAGATCATTATGCTTTGCAGGCAAGTACCTCTACTGCTGAGTCATTTTTCCAGCCCAAAAGGCTATTCTTTAAATATATCTCTACTCCACACTGCCTGCTTTAATTTGCCAGAATAGGTGTGCTGGTTTTCTTGTTCTGTCTAATTCTCTAACTGCTATACTAGACGGGCCATGTAATCCCAGCTCTCCTGAGGCAGAGATAGGAGGATGATTTAAGGCCATCATTGGCTACATGGTGAGTTTGAGGTCAGTCTGGGATACATGAGACCCTCTCTCATAAAACAAACAAAACATGTTAGGTTAAATGTAAATCTTCAAACTTATAAGATTATTTTGCTTTAATGGTTCTGAGACAGAGGCTAGAGGGTGGACTTGATACCAGTGTCGGTCTCTATCTGAGTCTTTTCAGGTTCTTGGCATCTTACTCAAACAGCTGAAGAAGGTCCCACAAGGAGTAAAGCAGCAAGAAACATTTTTAAGAGAAAGTGAAAGTGAAGGTTTGAAATACTTTTGTGAAGAGGCAAAGGGCCACTCAAATGACCAGTACTCAAGAGCACCAGGAAGCGGTCTGGGGCTTCTCTTTGTAGGATTTTTAGGGGAGTAACTTAGGTGGTCCTCTGGTTTGATTGAAATCATTTTCTCTACTGCCAATATTTCCTCCCACAATGAACCTGATTTTAATCGTGTTCAGTTATACATTAGTCATAACATGTTAAGGAGAGGTTTCTCTCTGATAGCTCACTGAGAGGACACAGTGTGCCTTCCTGTACAACCACCCAAAACTAGTCTAGGCTGTCTCTAACTAGAATCTATCTAAGCTTCTATCTAGAATCTAAGTACAAATTTGAATAGAAGCTGATCACAAATAGTGGTCAGTAGAGGAGAAGAAACCTATTTCATTGTTTGGGTTGAGGTACACATGCAACTCGTGCAGGTATGGGATCCCAGGTGGCCAACAGGTTGCTCCAGCGCATTATGAAGAACGATGTTGTAGTTACTTTGACATTGACAGAACAGACACCAGACCAGCAGCAGCTTATGGGAGGAAAGGGTTTATTTCCGGCTCACAGTATCCAGGGGAAGCACATCAATGTTGAGGAATCTGGCTCTCTGTGTAGATGCTCAGTAGAGAGACATCACCAAACAGCCAGCCAACATGAACATCCAGAGCTCCCACTGGCTCTTTCTTAGAGAGACATCCCTCAACAGGCTCCTAAGAAGTTTGTCAAAAATCCCCAAGGCTATGAGGAATATACATTTACATTGGAACCACCCCGAAAGCATGTCACTAGGAGCTGATCTTGAATTGTTTCAGCCCTATTTTCTGCCTTGTGCTGTCTCTACTTCTACTCTGTCGCTGTGAATACCTGAGCCAGCCTCCTGCTCGTGTCTTGCTTTTCCTACCATGATGAAACTCACCCTGAAAACTGTAAGCAGAAGTAAATCCTTTCCTTCTCTAAGTGGCTTCTTTGCAGGTATTTTGGGTCAGCAGAGAGAAAGTAACTGACACATGGTTTACCCACATTCTCTGTAATATCCTTCATAATCAGGGTGTAAGAAGTGTAAGCAAAGTGTTCCCTTGAGCTCTTTGCACTTCATGAGCATATTAATCAGGGAGGAAATGGTGGGAAAGCTGGTATAAAATCAATAAGAAGCATAGACCACACCTTCTACTTCAATTCCATCTGCAGGGAGAGAAGGGTCGAGCCCTTAACTGTGGGGTCTGACTCTAATTTCTGATAGATGGCTTCAGAATTCATATATAGTTATGTTATTTGTTGGTCACTGGATAATTGTTTGGTATGTGGGTTGAAGGGCTAGGGTTGACCAGAGGGTCTCCATTTTGTTAACTGTTATGACTTCTCTCTAGCCCCTTGTTCCCCGAAAAACCACCAACTGTCCTGGGCCCCCAACCCAACCAATCAGCTCCTAGTTTCCCGCAGCACCTAGGTCAAAATAACCTACCTGTTCCTAGTTTCCTCAGCAACCATCCAAAATGGCTTATGTATTATTATTCTAGCTGCTACTGTAACTGCAAGTTCCTGCTACCCCACCGCACCCCTGGGTCCAAACAATCCTGTTTGAAGTCACCATAGCAAAGTTCGCCAACATCCTGATTCTGAGACCACTAGTTCCTCAGAGTGGAGCCAGGTCATCTCCTCACCTGGACCTGACCAATCCTGTTAAAGGTTACCCCAACTCTTCCCTTGGGCCAATGGCCAGCACCCATTTGTGGTTTTTTCCTTTCAAAAGCCTGTGAGCTAACACTTCGGGGGCACAGTCCCAGCTCCCAAATCTGGCAGTATCCCTAGTTAATTAGCTTGCAAAATCTGTGGCAATAAAGATTTCCTACTTCTGAGCTTATTCAGTACCTGCCTTGTCATTTGCAGGCACCCAGACCCAACATGGAGAAAATACTACACACACACACACACACACACACACACACACACACACACACAGTGGTTTTAACAACCAAAGGTGAAGATGTCTGTGTTGAGTGGTGAGAGAGAACAGGAAAACCAATCTGCTTTCTGATCTTGTTCTCTACATGACTGAAGTGGCTTAGGCCACACATAGAGCCTGTTTAACACTGTGGCTTAAAGATCATCACTGTGATGGTACATCGAAAAGGATTTCCAAGGGAGGGGTGGGTATGTCAAAGCCCAATGCAGGAGTCAGAAACCTATAATCTCCCTCCAGGCCAAATTGTACTTTCCACCAGCTTTAGTTTTAGTTTGGGTTTTGAGACAGGGTCTCATGCAGCCCAGGCTGCCTTCAAACTTGCTATGCATCTCAAACTGGCTTTAAATTCCTGAGCCCCCTGCTTTCAGCCCCAAATACAGAGATTATAGTCCTGTGCCACTAGTCCTGTATTACGGCTTGGTTTTGTAAACAACGTTTTATCAGGGCATAGCCACATTTATTCGTTTACATAGTATCTTCTGAATAACTGTGATCAAAGCCGTGTCCCTCCCAAAGACAAAAATAGTTTCTAGCTTTACCTTTTAATCACTATAATGAATACATAGATAATTAATTCCTAGTTTTGGAACTGCCATTCCTTGATCAGTTTGCCCCATTGTTTTGGATTTATGGCTACATATCATAGCAGGAACATATGACAGGCACAGCTCATCCTACCACCACAAAGTGAGAAAGACCAAGCTCTCATAATCCTCTTTGATCACATGTCCAAATGACCTAAAGACTTACGCCTCTGCCTTACCTCTTAAAGGTTCCATCACCTCCCCATAATACCAAGATAGAAACCAAAACTTTAAAGCATGGGTTTTGAGACAATGTAGATCCAAACTACAGTGCTTTCTGGCTCTTTGCAGATCCCTGGGCTAGTGGATCTATGGCTACTTTCAGGAGTTCACAATGAAGCGAGAGTAGAAGTGGGTATTGTCTTTGTTCCCTCAGATATCCTTTTGACACTAGAGTGTGCTGAGATGCTGGTGTGCATTAGCCTAAACTCCTGGCAGAATACCAATGCACTGGATCTTCTGGCTGACCTGGAAGTGTTTTCTGGTGCTAGAGCCTTTTCTAAGAAGAGGAAGGATTTCTTATATGTCCCCAGCCCACCCATACTACTCCCTGAGAAAAGACTCGAGTTGCCCTATCTATTGTAATTCATGACATCTATACAGACATTTGTGTAGCATACCAAGCTTGATTAAATGTATGTTTATTAACCCAAGACATTCAAATTATTGTTTCCTGACCACACTTGGATTAGGAGGGGGGAGGGGGAACAGAATTAGTCAAAAGCTAAAACTGTGAAAAACTTTCCCTAAGCATGAAACAAAGTAGGAAAGTTACTATGGACCAATGAGTGGATGGAAACACACAGTGTGGAGTCATTAAACACTATTACGGGGAAGAGGGAAATAGGGGAACTGGAAACATCAACACATTATTCCCTTCTTAAGTGTATCTAATTATGGATAATAAAAAAGTAAATTAAAAACACTATTACCATGGCCATGATTCACGATCGAGTGCGAAATTTTAACCCAATTCCTTTACCCACTCATCAAGTTTCTCAATTGATGACTCACTCTCCACTCCCTTCTGTCATCTAGAACCAAATCAAATATTCAGGCCCCATCATGTTTGGGGTAGTTCAGGTCTTAATTTATCATTTCTCCCTTAAAAAGGCCTTCAGGGAGAAGCTAACATTTTGATGGATTATATACACTTTTATCTTTCCCAAGCAGCGTGACATCCCCCTGACTCCTGTTAGAAAATAAACATTGCTTACTTACCACAACTAAGTATTACTCATTAGCAGCTTAGAGCATTCAGTAGACTTACATGTGCTGTAGCTTGCGATGATAACATCATCAAACAATTATGGGCTTCCACATAAAACCAGAGAGAAAAATCTCTATCCAGGGGATTGAAAAATACCTCTATTAACACAAATATATTGCAGTCTTTAGGGATGCAGAGCATGTTGTAGATAAGTGGACATGATTTATTATGTTTCTAGCCTGGCAACATTTTCGTATTGTTGTGATCATTTCTGCCAAGGGAGGACAATCCTGACATCTAAAGGTATGACTTGACTTTTGAAATACAAAATGAAGCCTGCCTTCTTGCTTAAATGGAGATTTAAAAATACTTGGTACGAATGAGTTTTCTAGAAGGTCATATAGCTGTGCTTATTATCTAGACTTAATAAAAGCAGCTTTATGTTACATATTTCAGTAAAGATTACATATATGAAAATTTAAATTTTCTGAATAAAATACATGGTTTGTAGTGCATTTATACATATTTATATTTATTTATATAAATTTATACTTTAATTTTTATATACTAATAGGGTATATACTTTACATTTTCATAGGCACAGTTGCTCATCGACATACCACTCAATTCTTTTCCAAAGTTTCTTCCTTCTTATTGGACTTCTGTTCTTATGGACCATCATCCCCTTCAATGAACTTCAGGGTAGAAGGGAAACAGCTTAGTCTCTGTTGATCATGTGATTGTTTTAGATGGTCAGTTAATGAGCCACCAGCCAAAGACCCCTCGAATGACCTGAGAGATGGCACTTGATTATGTGCAAGAGTGGATTGCTGGGTGTGTGCAGTGTTAACCTGGGTGAGCTGCAACTCTCACAGACATCGAGACCACTGGCAGAGAACTGGGAGAGGGAGATGGCAGGCTGTGTGAGGAGGGCCCAGGACGAAGGAACGGCAATGGTCACCCCTGAGTGAGGACCCAGGCAGGTCTCCTGGTGTGACAGTTTCAGGTAAGTCCACAGATTCCAAGCCTGATCCCTCCTCCCCTTGAGTGGGAGGTGTCTTTAGCAAGAGTTCAAACCTAGGTGCTAAAACTGATTGGTCAGGTATCAACCAACGAGCTGTCTCTCTAACTTACCTGTCAGAGGTCTTAAAAAGTCACTGAAACGAAGTCCAGCCTCTCTTCCCTTCATATGGCTTCCTAGAAGAAGGACTTCTAAATTTCTAGGCCTTAGGAAGGTAAGGGCTTCCCTTATCATAGCCTAATGGCTGGGGGGGGGGTCAAGATCTTCCCACATGATCCTTTTTCCTCATGATGGGAGCCCTCTGTTATTTCTCCTTTTTGTGCTTGTTTGGCTGAACAGCATAGATGTTGGCTAAAACCTCTCTCATGTGTTCTCTCCACACTGGTGGTTGGAGATCTCTGTAACTCCCCATTTTCCTTTAAATAAAGTCTCCCACTATACCTTATCCTCTGGTGGTCTATAATTTTAATTCTTTAACTTTATAAACAAGAATTCAGGTACTCCTTAAGTTCCAAGGTGCATTGGAATTTTCTGGATATTATCTAAATTCTAATCCCCACGTCCGCCATTATACTGAGAGCAGTGACTTATCTTCCTTACCATTTAGAGCAATTTCTATAGTTTTCTGTAATTGTAGCATAAAGTAGCCTAACTGGTACATACACACCTGATAGGCTATTTGTGGCCTTCTTCTCAAAACAGTAACACCAAAGGAAGAAAGCAGACAGACGGGCCCTCTCTTTTCTGTATGCCAGCCTCCAACATCCAATGAGTATTCACTAACTTCCATTTGCTTTGCATTGAGAAGCCATCTACTGGGGTCTGCTATGTGTTATGCTCTGAAAGTTGCCTATTGGGAATTAGTCTGGTTGTCCAAGGAAAAAATGTTCCTCTGTTGTGAAAGTTCTCCGGGTGCATAAAAGACACATGAAGCAAGTATCAGGCTTTGCCACAATGATACACACTTGGTTAGGAATTAAAATGGAATGATGGCAATGAGAGTTAGGGTCCACACTCTAAGGCACCTTCCTCAGCATTAAGCAGCTGAAGATGCAAATTAGTTAATTGAACTGACATATATATCCTTAAATTTTAAAAAGAAGCATACAAATAGTTGTGCAAGAACAGAAATGGTATAATGTTTTATATATATATATATATATTTCTAAATTTTATATATATAGTTAGGTCGAAACTCAGGCTCCAAAATGGAGTCCACTCACAGCACCTCAGTTTCCCCTGAAAGGAATTCCAGAACCAGTGAGACAAGCTTCAGAAGAAGTGTCAACATGGACACCAGACCCCAACAGGAGTTACAGATAAAGCCTGCCTCCTAAAGCCCCTCCTGCTGTGTCTCTGACTGGCTGGAGGGACCTTCCTTCCCCCATGCGAAGAGCTATGCGACCACCTGAACCCTCCCAACCTGGGAGCCTACTTCACAAATTCCTGGACTTCAGTTTCATGTCCCCTTATAGTCCCAGATCTGACCTCCCAGGTGGCTTTTTCTCCACTCTGGGGAGATTGTCCCCAACTTGGTGTCCTTTCTCTCATTAAAACCTTCCCTTTCAGAGTGGTCTCTCATGGTCTCAAACCTCGCATATTTTTAATGCAGATGATGTATTTGAACATGAGTATATTCATATATACACAAAAAATTAACTTGAATTTGAGCCCTGGTACAAAAAAAAAACTTAAAACTGCAATATGCATGTATATATGCTCAAATGATATTTACCTCTATGTACACAGAGCTTTGGGTGGTAGTTTTCCTTTTTATTTGTAACTTTCTGTATATTCTATAATAAGTCTTAAGTTTAAAAAACTCTATTACAGCACACAAAAATATTCTATGCCAATTTCCCTTGATAAATATATAGATGTAAAAATGCAAGCAAAGTGTTGTAGATCACTGGGAAATCAAGTTGGAGCTGAGCTGGAAGTTTATTCTGCCAAGGTACAGAAAGAGTCTGTTGGAGGAAAAAGGTCATCAACAGTGTTAACCAGAAGTGGAAGCTGTAAGCTTAAGAAATGCCCAGGCAGGCCAGATGTGCAAACTGATGTAATGGTGGCCTGTGATGGGAGAGACCAACTGCTCTCCAGTGAAACTTGAGGCCTGCTTCATGGTACTGAAAGCCTGGTGAAAAGCTGGGGAGGCCATGGGCTCCAGGAGGGGAGGGAACTGCTACCTCTGTCTGGCTAAATGGATATATTCTACTCACCAAACTGCACTCTAAATACCTACATTTCTGCCCGTCTCTTAATGGCCCTCTCACTTTTGGTTAGAGAAGCTTCTCTTTTCAGATGGTGGTGACCACTGGGGTGACACAAAGCTCATCAAAGTGATGAGAAGTACCAGAGAAGTGTTCAGCACTAAGTGAGACATCTCTCTCACACCCTCCAAGGCTTAGGGACTGTGGTAGTGTGGATGTGTGGCCCTTGTAGACTCAGGCGTTTTATTAAAGCTTATACATTGGGTCTTCAGCCCGGCTGGAGAGCATATCACTGGGGGTGAATCTGAATTCCAGACTAATGTACGCAGAGCAGTTTGAGCTCTGGGGTTCCTGGTTGCTTCAGGTTCCTGCTTGCTTGTGGTGCTGGCTGGAGGTGGTTTCTCTCTGCTTGGATCTGGGAGAGGGGGCCAGTATGGAACTTCCCCTGCATCTGTAAGTCTGAAATAAATCCTTCCTGAGATCCTTTAGGGTAAAGGCGCCCTAAAAGTAAATACTAAAAACAAAACATAAAATCAACCAACCCACCAGGAATGTCCTTGCCTTTCAGTCTGCACTTATCTTTGCCTGCCTGACTTGCTCTTCCAAGAACAACCTAGGCCTCCACATCCCCCCCCACACACACACTAGAGATGGAATGGGAGGTCTTTAGGCACTGTGGCTGCTTAAGCTTAACTTCCTGAGCCAGCCTGAGCCCAGACCAAAAGCTGCCTTTCTGACTCAGCAAATACCACCAAGAGTTTCGTACAGGAGGAGAAGGCAGACTTCTGAGCCTCCAGGTTCTGGTAAGCCCCCTCTCCCCTTGCCTCACAATGAGGCAAGGGGCTTCTCCCACATGGGCCTTTTCCCACTCATGGCAGGAATTCTCTGTATTTCTCCTCTTTCCTTCTCTTATTCTAATAAAGTCTCTCTAAACCTTACCCTCTGGTCTACACATTTCATTCCTTAAGTTCATAAGACAAGAATTAGGGGTGCCCTAAAGTTGTTGGTGCATTGGTATATGGATGTATTGGCAAGGAACCCCCCAATTCCCCTTACACTTCCTCCCATAAACTGTGTTTGCTTTGGATGTTTATCCCAGCAAGTGAAGCTGTTTACAACTGGGAACATTGTGAAGAGGTGGCAGAAAGAATGTAAGAGCCAAAGGAAGGAGAGGAGTGTCTTCTAGTACTGTCTTCCAGAGACAAAGTGGCCACAGTCTTCATGATCTCCCAACGGCTGACGATCAAAATAGAAGACAGACTGGTTGGGAAAAAGAAGGGATTCAGTGGAGGGAGGACTTGGGAGGGAGGAATGAAAGGGTTATAGGAGGGGGTTATGATCGTGGTATATTGTCTTATGTATTGAACTTATCAAAATGTTGAATCATTTTAAAAAACAAGCAAAATATAGCTGGGCGTGGTGGCGCACGCCTTTAATCCCAGCACTCAGGAGGCAGAGGTAGGAGGACTGCCATGAGTTCAAGGCCACCCTGAGACTACATAGTGAATTCCAGGTCAGCCTGGACTAGAGTGAGACCCTGCCTCGAAAAACCGAAAAAAAAAAAAAAAACAAGCAAAACATAAAGCAAAATGTTAGCTACTAAATTAAGAATCACATTAAAAGAAAAAGCTGTATCACTGATACGTAACATCTCACAAGATGATGCATTCCAAGTATGGGTTAATTTTAGGAACTGTAGAAATCCTGTAGTTAAAAAGCAGCACATACAAGAAACCTATAGGATAAATGTCTTATTCGACGATCAGGTAGTAGAATTGTTTCCTGTTAAGCACTCAAAACATATGGTATTTATTGTTGTTGCTGCCTTTCAATAGTACTGGACTGGACATAGTAGCCAATGTGATAAGACAATATCAAGGAAAGAAGAAGAAATCCTGTGATGGATCCTTGATGTTTTTACCTTGATCTAGAAATGATAGATTAATATGAATCTTCTTTGCATATTTAGACAAGAGTTTCTCAATCTTTTTCAACAAGATCTATGTACATTTTTTCACTTTCTCCCTGGTTCTAATATAAGTTTTCTCTGATCCTAACAATGATCAACCTCTCTGCAAGCTCTGGATCTTAATCCTTTGTCATAACTCAAGATCTTCATTCTTGTGGTACCAGAGAGATAGTTCAGTGGTTAAAGGTGCATGTTTGCAAAGCCTGAGTTTGATTCCCCATTACCCACATAAAGGCAGAAACACAGTGTGACAGATGTGTCTGGAGTTCATTTGCAATGGCAGGAGGCCCTGGTATTCTCTCTCTCTCTCTCTTTCTTGCAGAAACAAATAAATTTTTAAAAAGAGATTTATTTACTCATGCATCTTTTTTCTCTCTCTTTCCTACAGCTTTAATTTCTTCTTTTCTGCTGGATTGCTGGCCACAAAGACAAAAAAGTTCTTTCACACTTAAAATCTATTGAGCGATAGAAAATCATTCATTGGTACCCATCCCTCTGTTCTCTTTCTGATACCACTATCTACCTTGTTCCCATTGTGGCTCTCTCCACCTCCTCATCTTCCCTTTCCACTCATTTGATTCCCACCTGGCTTTCATCCCTGGATTCTACTGTACTTGCATTTATTTAGGAATGAATTCCACTTCTCTCCCAATGTCTTAGCTGTGTTTTTGCTTTTTTAATATTTTTATTGATTTATTTGAGAGAGGAGGAGATGGGGTAAGGGAGAGAGTAGGCACACCTGAACCTCTTGCCACTGCAGATGAACTCCAGAAGCATGTACCCCTTTGTGCATCTGGCTTTGTGCATGTACTGGGGAATTGAACCTGGGTCAGTAGGCTTTTCAAGGAAGCACCTTTAACTGCTGAACAATCCAACCCCAGCAGCCTCTTTTCTTCGGAGACAGGGTCCCGCTATGCTACCAGGCTAGCCTGGAATTTATGTATCCAAGTGATCCTCCCTCCCCAGCATCCTGTCTAGCTGGATTACTGGTGCATCTTTCTTCATTCTTTCTTGACCTCAGTGACATCACTCTTTCCTGCTGCTCTTCTTCTACCTTCTTAGGTTCCTTTGCCAGGACCCACTTTTGACACGTGACATAATGTTCCACTCAGATACTGAGTTTGGTGTTGGGCTCTGTTGCAGCGAATATCTCATTGCTGGCAGAAAGCATCCAACTAAAACAGCTTATGGGAGGAAAGGGTTCATTCTGGCTCTCAGACTCGAGAGGAAACTATGATGGCAAGGGGAATTGTGCATGGGCAGAGCCTGGACTTCCCCTCCTGGCCAACATCAGGTGGAGAGCGTACCAAACACTGGTAAGAGGAAGCCGGCTATAATATTCATAACCTTGCCTGTAGGAGTTTCCAATTCCAAAATTGCCACCAGCTGGGGGCCTAGCTTTCAGAGTAAGTTTATGGGAAACACCTAGTTCAAACCACCACAGGCTCTTTCTTCATGAACCTCCAACCCAGGCACAGTTTATGGGAGGAAGAAGAGGCTTATTTGAAGCTTACAGATCCAGGGGAAGCTTTATAATGGCAAAAGAGGCTTGACCCCCTTTCACAGGTCTAAGAAGAGCGAGAAACCTATCACCTGCACCCCACACACACCAGCAAACAGCAGGGAACTCCGCAGAAGGAAGACTGCTCTTTGCATACCTTGGGCTGGAATCCCAGATCTGCCCCTAGCAACACCATAGGGCTGGACCTCCTCCAACCAGGTAGCTGGAGAAAAGCCTTTAATAAACTTCTGAATCTATTGGGGGATATCTGTTTAAGATACCACAACTGTCTTTCCCAACATTATCTCATCTAGTCCTATGACTTCAAATTCTATTAACATGCTTTTGAATTTCAAGCTTGTATCTCCCCAAATGAATGTTCCCCTGAGCTCCCGACTCATTTATGCAGCTATGCGTTTGACATATTCACTTGGATATCAGCTAAGCATTTCAAAATCAGCATTTCCCAAAAAGAATACCCTCCCTCTCCCTTGACCAAAAGAAAAGAAAAAGATCCATCATTCCTCAGTGTGTGTCATCTCAATAAATGGCACCCTAATCCAGCTGTTACCCAAACCAAAAGCCTAGCAGTCTCCCCTCCTGTCCCTCTCTCTCTCTCTTAAATGTGTTTGTGGGCCTGAGTCATTCTCCTTAGTGTGCATTTTCCCTACATCCATTTCTCTGCTACCAATGTAATTAAACCTCCATCACCTCTCAGCTCCTGAACTAAGCCTTTCCAATTGCCATGCTTGTCCGCTGAGTCCAAGGAATTATTTTAGCTTCACTACCTGGACTTGCCAAATGCTTACAAATGAATTTCCAGTATTCTTGTGCTCCTTGCCGGAGCCTAGTCAGCCTAAAATGATCGTGGCTCCTATCCACCTCTCTGAACTCCCACTTTTACCACTTGGATTCCATTTCTGCTCCTGGCCTACGAGGTTCTGTCCAGCCTTGAGGCCATTGGGTTTGATGTACAGCCTGCTTGGAAAGCTCTTTGCTACCCTCAGCCTCAGGATCTTCTCACACAGGCCTTCCTTGGTCCAGCTGCCTGTGAGTGAATGATTCTTCGCTATATTGCTTTTATTTCCTTCGTAGCACTATGAGCCCAGCGATTCTGTACTTGTTCCTTCTTTGTGACTCATCCTCCTCCACTAGAGGCAAAATCACCATGCGATGAGATGTGG